>CAJNYU010002677.1:22703-79712 GCA_905331475.1 Rotaria socialis | reverse complement strand
ATTGGAGAACTATTTTTCTTATTTTTTTTCGTAGAAAAAAATTGTTCAACTAAGATCAGATACAGGATATCTAAAATTTTGAAAAACCTTTTTGATTGTAGAAGAAAACAAATTTAATATAAATTTGATATGATAAAATAGAGCTTTCTCCATCACATATAACCGTATACGGTCGTTGGTTATCTGATGAATCCATCTGTTTATTACAAACATGCGTCGTACATACTGACAAGTATTTAGCATTAGATTGAAACATTTTTCTACTTCGATTGAAAGAAAGATTGAGCCTAGTGGAATAGAAGCGATACTAAAACAATAAAATAATTTCCGGTAAGTAAATTTAACACGATATTCGATTATTTCCAATCTCGATTCTCTCTTTGACCGGTGATTGGTCTGAAAATGATTGTATTATATGCAGAATTTAGTTCTCTATCGAAGGATATAATTTCGATGGGAGCCATACCAAAAATAATACGCGTTAGGTGTATATCTGAGTGTCGGCGAGGGTGTTGCTTGACAATAGATAAGCTGCAATACTTTTCGAGACTACTTTCAACTGTTGGAAGTACTGATTTTTCATTAAGGACATGAAACATATTCACCCATACCCACATTCTCAAGATAGTTCATGTTTTCAAAAGTCTTACAAGACGTCACATATGTCCTATGCCACATTATGAATACCAAAATGACATCATAACATACAATCAGAGAACGTTGTATTTGAAAGAGGTTATAGCACTTTCTATTTTAGAACAATGTCCATAAAAATCAAAAATGATCATTATATTACTCTCAAAATTTCAATACAAGTGTATCTATGTTTTCTAATTATGGAAGAAAGTCAAATATAAATTATTAATAGTTAAAATTATTTTTTCTAAGATTTTGTGTTACATAATCACACCCGACTTCGTAAGATGACAAAAAGTCCGGCGTGGGTCTGAGTGCATGTGTTTGATAGCCGTGAGTCTTTTCACAGTATATATCAACACTCACGGTGTGGCATATCCAATAATTATGGGACAGGCGGAATTCGAAAATTTTGAGTATACTCTTTCAACGCTAATTCATCAGACTTAAGTCAATAGCACTGATGATGGGCTGTTACTATGTGTCCATGGATATGACATTACGTTAAGAATGAAGCCTGTTTTAAGTGTAGAAAGTTTTGTTGTTTTCATATGGTGTCCTATAATTTTGGGACGCCATGCAGAAACCTGATTTAGTATCGTGGACATGTCGTATTGCCCTGCTATGCCAGCGGCTCCCAAGTGTGATCGTCTGAAAAATATTTATAGCCTTTTCAAAATATTCCAGTGCCAAAACGATGTTTCTCTGGAAAGCGGAAAGGTAGAAGGAGCCAAATCAAAAATATGTCTTTGCTAATTCAGGATGTGTAGCTGGCAACGTTTTCAGTTGTATAGACAAACATTTTCCCATGAAAAATTCTGCGATTGAAGTATACACGAGATACTCAGAGAAAGATGGTTCACTAATTTCATGACTGCTCAGATGATCATTATGTAGTGTTGCGATTTGTTTATAAGTTAAAGCGATGTTTAAGTCATTTTCAGGTAACGCCTCTTGCTGAATGTGCAAGCACGCCAGGTAGCAGTCCAAGGCTTCGTCATGGTCCCTATCACTATATAGACTACAGTGATGCGCTAATTTAAAATATAATCTAGCTGTTTGCAGAGGACCGTTCTCTTCAGTTAAATTTGTTACAATATTTTTAGCTTTTTCATAGTAAATTTTGTCATTTTCCAAACATTCTGCGACTTTCAGATACATCTTGAAAAGATTCAGATAGTTCACAGGTTGTAACTTGCCTTCAAGATCAATTGCTTTAAGATACCACGTGGCCACTTCCATTCTGTAAATAGAACAAGTTAGATTTTAGCAACGCCCATCAAACGACATGCATTAAACATCTTCTTATAAAAGTCATTTTTTATTTGTCTCGAAAGGAACTTTTATGGCAAAAAGACTTTAATGCGGTCTATCTATAAAATATATCCTTTAGGAAAATATGCCTTTTCATTCCATTTTTCTATCCCTTTTTGTCGGATGTATTTTAAAGAGATGTCACAAAAAGATTTTCAAAGAAAATCGCTTCGTGAGCATCATTAAACTGCACTTACCCTGCCACAGAATCGTCGTGGTGACGAAATAATTTATCAGCATATGCGCAGACAGATTTTGCATTATTCAAATCTAATTGCTGCTGTTTGGGCGGAAGTACACATTGTATGTCGCTCCAGCTCGGTATACCTATGTCGTACAAAAACCTATCGAACGTGTCCAGATCAATACTCGAATCCAAAGCAGCGTTCATTGTCGAATAAATATTATTGGGCTCGTACTCGTCAGTCTTGCAAAGAGTTAACTTGATTAACCACACATTATCGGAGTAGGCTAGTGATGTTGCTTTAAATACACAGCCTACGCTAGACAAAATTTCTTCCTCGTTTTCGAATTCACTGTGACGTGCTATATCAGCAAACGGTCGTTCTTTTAGTTGAGTGTCTGCCGTGATTTCAAAGAGAACAGGATTTAACGTCGCGGGAAGAACCATCTGTTTTGCAAAACTTAAGGCTACTTCACGATTCTTTGAGGTCGACAGAAATGACTGCATTACTATTAACGGAGAAGTCTGATCTCGAACTCGATTTATTTCTGAAACTAATAGAGCTTGCCCGCGATAGACTGTAATTGTGCTTGCACCAGAATATTGATTTTCAACTAACTGTTCGATTAGATCACGAATGTACTCTCGAAATAAAATGATCATTCTAAGGTTGCGCTCCCTTAGCGCTTGGTTTAGTAAACGATAAACGAACGAGTCTTTCGTGTACCACCAAATTGCTTTATCCGACCGGTATTGATCCTCAAATTCTTCGATGAGTGCCATGTCAAATACATTACCAGCGTACTGTTGACGACAAAGATCAATTAACTCAGGAAGAGATGGTCCTTCTGAAAGTCTAATGATGTAATCAATCAGTAACTGAAACCATAGAATTGTGGCACTCTGAGCGGGTTTAACGTCACTGCTATTGTCGCTATCATTAGAAACTTGAAACGTAGTAGTATCATCAAACTGTTGACGACGGACTATTCTATCAGCCGACACACGTGATATGGCTTCGTTGATTGTAGACAGAATAGCTCGAATCTGAAACACAAAGTCGACCACTAGTTGCGATTATAACAGCAAGAATCAGTTCAATTTTTAGTCACCTTCGAATAATTAGCAAACGTCTGGTCGTTTTTACTTCTTTCTTCCAAGCCATAAACGTAGACGGCATACATCTGTGGTAGGGCATGAATATGTGGCAATAGAGATGCAGCCATAGTTGCGGAAGAGATTAAAATGATTCTTTTCGTAGATTCAACTTTCCGAACATACTGTTAACAACTAGCAGCATAATCAAACGTTTTTACGTAGTTAACTGTAGAACGTAGACTAGAGAGCAGACCAGTGCTCTGCACTGTGTTGTTAACTGCGGTATGATCACACCAAATCAGCATGTATGTTTCTAGATTTACATCTGATTCAAAAATTGACTCAGCTGTAGTCGCTGGAGCATTGGTAACGGCTGATGGATTTAGTGTTTTATCTTGTGGGACTGCTTCTACAAGCGAAGCAACTACTGTAGTTGATTTGGGTTTAGAGCATGTCTCACCCATGTTTCCGTACCTAAATAGCCAATAGATATTGTAAGAGTATCTATTCATATCGTTTTGACAATAGCACCGTTCAGATTATTTCGTGAGTGAGAAAGTGAAACTTCATCTACTTCTAAAAGTTTTTGAAGTACGAAGGATGTGCAAAAAGGATTACGAACGAAGTACGCAGTCCAAAGTCTCGCTATCCCCTTCCATTATGTCAACCACCAGCTCCTATAATTCTACCCAGGAAGACTTCAATGTTGTCTAACAATGAAACCTTTTGAATTGGTTAACAACTTTCTTAACCAAGTCTCCTCCAAATTGTCAGTCTCATCGCCAAACTAACAAATTTTAAATATTACACTCCCATAGCAAGCCTGGACTGCGATAATCGATTTTTAAGATATTCACAGTTTTAGTATGTGAACATAATATTATAGAAATTATTTACAATCAACTATCTGCTCCACGATTTCAAAATCTTATTAAATCTGGATTTGTACAAGCTAAAATAATCAACGAAACAATTAGCAAAATTGAAAAACCCAACGATATTTGCTTTAAATTTTATGATCTTTATTGTTCGACTGTTAACTGTGAAGAGCGAACACTCTTCACATATGCCTGATGCAAAAAAACACTTTTGCTATTATCATTTAATTGAAGATATTCATCTTCATTTGTAGTATTCCATTCTTTTCATATATGAAATAAACTCAAAAGCACGGATAACCTATGATATATGATAGGAATTGCGGTCTTTTCTCTCACGTGGGCACTAGTAAATTCACCGAAGAAGGTAAATCTAGCGTGATCATAATGTGATCGATAAAATTCAACATGATTCAAAAAAATGTATTTCTTGAAAAATGTGATGATTATGTGAATAATTTCCATAATATTATGTTCACATACTAAAACTGTGAATATCTTAAAAGTCGATTATCGCAGTCCAGGCTTGCAATGGGGATGTAATATTTAAAATCTATTAGTTTGGCGATGAGACTGACAATTTGGAGGAGACTTGGTTAAGAAAGTTGTTAACCAATACGAAAGGTTCCATGGTAAGATGCCTTTTTTTTCGAAATCAGTGTTTCAAAATGAAAATGAACGCAAGAGCACGAAAAAAGTCTGTTTTATTCTGCTTCATCTAAGATCACTTCACTATACGTCAAAAATAATATTTTTCACCGTTTTTTTCTTTCTTTTTACCGTTGTCAAGGTGGATGATACCAATCTATTTTGTGCATGTTCTCTTTTCTGTTCACTTTTTCCTCCTTCTACTCCAGCAAAAACATACAATCGCCAAAAAAAACTTGAGTGACATCCAGCATTCTGCCTTTTATGTTAGTTCGTTATTTTTGTTACAAAATCGCCGAGAAAGTAACCTATTTCGGACGGATAAAAGTGTAAAGTCATAAACTACAGATGCGAATCCGTCGAAGGAAGGTTTATTCCTGGTTGAGAGGCGTTTAGAACGGTTCAGGAACACTAGCTTACTGAAACAGGGTGTGAATGTATTACTTATTAGATGCTCACACTCACACCTCTCAAGATGTAAATTTCAGTTGAATATTTATGTATATGTTTTTATCGGTCCATAGCAAATAAAAGAAATTTCCATTGATAACAAAAAATCTTATTTTGTATTTAGTTGATCATCTGAAATGATACGTGGTCGACCATTTGAGGAACCAGAGAGCCAAGAAAACTTTTAGGAGAATAACATTGTTTTTGTTCTAAAACAGAGATTTTAACATTCTGAATGTATTAGCATGCTTGAGCATAACGAAACCAGGTGCCGATGAGGACAAAATTTTATTCAAAAATCAATAAAATATTGATTTAACAGTACAACTATGTTTCTATTATATCAACAAAAATCGCATTTTCTTGCTGATTCTGAAGTTTTGAATTGTCAAGCTCACCTAAGTTAAACGATTAACAAAAATATGTTGACCCTTGGTCTATATAGATATATAGAAAACGCGTTTTTCTTTTTGCAAAACAGATATGTAAATAGCTCTTGACAGAGCTAAAATGCAGGTAATGAGCAAGATTCAATCTATTGTTTGCATCCATTATTTTTGAGTATCATCAGTTTCATGCCATATTAATTATTTGTTTAGAAGCTACAATTTCGTCATATCAACAATAATGTCTTATTCTATAAATCTGCTGGTCTTGTCGTAACAAAATAGAGTAAGTTCGTTAGAATGCACAACAAGTATCCTGTTTTAGAATTCATTGAAATAACATGAAAAGATTGTCACAAAGCAGTAAAGTTAATCTGAATTACGATTGTAGAGTCTACAATGTAGACGTCAAGTGTTTTTCATTTATTGCGTAGAATATAACATAAACAGAAGAGCAGTACGAAGAAAGGCAACTGTATGACACACTGACACTTCATGAAATGTAATTCAGTTCGATGCTGTAACTGGTTAGTTTTGAAACAAAAAAAAGTAGCAAAACGGAGAAAATCAGAGAAAGGAGGAGCATCGAAATATCAGTTTTCATGAACTAACTACACTTCCTAGTGCTTTGGTATTTCAGAAATACAGAGTTCCGTTTTCTCCCTATCAACACATACACAAAATCTTTTAAAATTTCACCAATATTTCTAGATGTGCAAGTATAAGAATCAAATATAATGATTTAATTCTTCCTGCAGTGTTTCCAATAGCAAGTGTACACAGCAGAAGCAAAATGTACAGAACATCTGCTACTTTTGATGTACACTTTGCTAAAACATTTTACACTTTGATTCCTGAACCTTAAAAGCTACACGTAATATTAAATCACGTATGATGCTTAAATGATGGTGAAGTGCGATCTCCTTGGTTCGATTCTATGATGGACTGAATAGAGAAAAATGACTAACAATTTATTTAGGTTTTTCGATTGTGAAAGTTAGGTTTTCGTATACTTAAATACATTTTGCCGACGAAAACGAAGTGTACACGCACATTTTGCTCATATAATACAGAATGTACAGCACATTTTGCTTTATATTTCCATTGGGAACACTGCTTCCAACTGAATATAAAACATCATCTATCAGAAATGACCATCTTGGTTGCGAATCTGCTACCCCGCCGTGACCGTGATGGTTTTCAAGAACCTTTCAAAGCTCCTTCCTACTACTGCACTAAACTAGGGTGTGGGTGTGATTTTGGGTATATCTGCCCTTCAATATCATGAACATCTACACCCACACCTTCAGAGATTTATATAAAATAACAAAGGAAAACTGCCTGAGCTGTAGCGATAGATAAACGGGTAAAATAATTTATTACGACAAGAGACAAAATTCAAGAGAACTACTCGTGATGAAATGTTGACATCAACGACCTAGCAATGGCACTAAAGAGTACAGAGACGAGTACTTCATTGGAACATCTGATTATTGCTCTAGTACTCTGGCCAGCAGTTGACTTCCTGTAACAATTTGCGCCACTTACTTGAATTGATGTTTCAGTTTCCTCTTTTTTCAGATGTGAACTGTTCTCCTCATGGTTGCTCGCAAATCAAAGAAAGACCACTTATCTATTGTCTCTAACAAAATTACGCATAAGGAGTGTATCAAATTTATTAATTCAATTTAAGAATTTGTCAAAAAAACAATGTTGCTAACTACTTCGCACCAATACGGTTGCCTACGATGTTGGTGTCGAAATCATTTGAATGATATAGAAAATATTCTACCATTCGCTGTGATCGGCATGCTCTACTTCGCTATGAACCCAAATACTTTCGTGCTTTTTTCTTCTCTCGTATATTTCATTCAATAGTTGTTCATCAAGTAGAGTCATTTTCATTATGCGATGTACAGAGTTTTTTTTTAATTCTAATAACCTAAACATAAGGATGTAAATGTGAAGAAATGTGACCTGCACCCTCACTCTATTATGATTCGATAATTCTTGTTGTTTGGAACGAACTTGTATATATACAATGTATATAATTGATCATATCGTTTCTGTCGTTCTTTATTTATTAGAAAGGTACAGAGACAAAAAAAAAGAAGAGGAAAACAATCAGACGCGCACATATTTATGAAAAATGTTCCTATAATTCAGAAACTGCCCAATTTGCTAGCGACTCGTTTGACTTTTTGACTTAATTGTTCTTTCATTAAATTAACACACATCGCAATAAGTACGAGACCAAATAAAATATATACAGCTGCAGATATAAGTTTTTCTTTTTCAGCTTCAACTTTTAATGATGATCCCGGTACGAAATCACCAAAGCCAATTGTTGTCAATGTAATAAAGCAAAAATAAAATGCATTAAGAAAACTCCATCGTTCCCAAATACTGAAAAGAATTGCTCCAAGTGTTAAATAAAGCGGAATGACAAAAACAGTAACAAGTAAAGGAACACTTTCTTCATCGTCGTCATCATCCTCATCGTAATCTTCATCGTTAAAGTCGCCATTTGCTAAATCTAATGCTGTATTCATTGGATAAAATTCATGTTCACCTTTCCATTTTATAGTTGTTGGTATTGGAGTTATGTCGTTGATGGTCGATTGTTCATAATCCGGTGGTGGTGGCGATGATCGAGTAGAATGTGGTTCTTTAAGACTTTTTGATCTGTGTGATAGTTTTTCATTGGTCTGTTGATTTAATGAATTTTGATTAGTATCATCTTCGGTAGATACTTGTTTTTTTAATTTATTATTTTTACGTGAGAAAAAACGACGACGCGAAGGTTTTGCTGCTGCTGCTGTTGTTGTTGTTGTTGTTGTTGTAGTTGATGGTGTATTCTCATCAGTGGATGATACATTATTAATAGCTTTTTTTGTTGAATTTCGATCGTGTGTTGATTCAGATTTTGAACGTTTTAAATTTTTTTTCGATTTCTTTTTTGACTCTTTAGTGTTTTCTTCATTGACCACATCTTCTACTGTGGCAACCTGTAAATAAACATAGAAAATGTCATATATTTGCCCTTGAGAAATATTTCTAGCACATGATTCCGTTATCGTCAATGTACTAGTGTGAATCATCTTATTTGAAGAAAATTAAATTTTTACTTGTTTCATATTTTTTTCGTCTTGTTCTATAGATACGATTGATTGATCGTGAGCCGGATCATCAAGATTGCTTGTTAATTTGTTTGTTTCATTAATATAATATTGAATAGGATTAACGTCAATCGATCGTCGCCGTTCAGGTACATCGTCAACATTTGTATCTTCTATATCTTGAACAGAATTTTGTCGTATGAGTTCATTGATGCGAAAAATTGCATCTTTGGATTTTTCTCCAATAGAATTTGTTGATGATGTTAACGAATTCGTTTTACTTTTATTCGGCATTCCTGTAAGAATATTTAAACGCATATCGGCTGGTAATTGTCGTAATTCATTTGAATAATTATTATCTGTTGTGAAATTCGGCAATGATTCCGTCATTGAAGAATTCATTTGTTTGACGTTGTCATCTTTGATTTGTTTTAAATTTGATTTTGCGTTTATTGCTGATATTGGCAATTTTTCATCGATCGCAATGGCAGAATGATTATTTTTTCCCATTAATTTTTGTCGATTTTTCAATGCTAGTGCTCGTTTTTTTTTATTAGTCATTCGACAACAAAATACCATTGTTATACGACTGAATACAAATGCAAATAGCTTTGCCATTGTTGAACCAATGTTTGCTACGAAAAGCATCATCAAAGGTACGCCAAATGCACTATAAAGAACAGTCGCTATTTTGCCTTGCGTCGTTTTTGTCGTGATATGGCCGTAACCTATGAAAGAATAATCGTCACCAAAAAAAAAAAAGAAGCGGACTCGCTCCTCCTTACCAATAGTTGAGATAAGTGTAACAGCATACAGAACAGCACCAAAAAAATTCCAATCATGTTCGGAATTTGTTGTTCGTCCATCAAAACCTTTTTCTACTTGTCGAGTAACTGTATTTTCAAATAGTCTAAAACGGTAAAGGAGCAAAAATTGAGCCTTTCCTTTTTCCTCTTTCAAACAAAAGTGTCATACTGAAGTTCATTTGTTGCATAAATACTAAAATTTCGTCGTTTTTCTTTGTCCGGAAGTGGATTAGCGTCTAAAATGCCTTTCCATAATTTTTCAAGTGTTATAGTCAGTTCATCATGCATAATACGACGCATATCATGTTCATTTCCAGCTTCCAACGCCTGAAATAATAAGCCACCCAGCGCAACATAACCAATCATCACAAGAAATAAGCCAACACGTGAAAACATAAATGCGGTGAATTTCTTGCAGCATGTTAAACAATTTTCTTTCGTACACAATCGTTTATCGCGAGTAGATGTCGGATCTTTAGCTTGTCGACGGCGCATACTACTGTAAAATGAGATAAAATCAAGTTTAGATTATGGATATCGATTAGAAAAAGTGCTCGATTTTGTTTTCCTATACTTTGATCGTGCCAAAGCTAGAGCCGCGCCTCGAGGTAGAACAACAACTTGACCAGGACGCATTATTCTTGTCTAGTTCTGATCGAAAAACAGTTTTGGATGATTCGTTCCCTCCAGAAAAATCGGATCAGTATGCAGATGGATACAATCGAACCAACAGCATAGACTGCATATATACACACGCACGTACATATAAAGAAGAAGAGAAAAGAAGCAGGCCGGTGTCTTCTATTCCAATCAATACAGAATAGAGTACATCACCAGTGCAAGGCAGAAAAAGAAATGGCACTAGACAACACTGCTGTTACTCCTTGTTTGATCGGCATTCAGTTGTATGCGTGTGCGTGCCTGACTGCTAACGTCATCGAATAAATGCTAGGAGAGAAAAGAAAGAATTATGTTATCAAGCTATTCGTCACCCCATTGTTATGTGTTATTTCACCGGAAAATCATCAGCATCTGCTCTTATAGTGACTAGTACTAATACACTATGATGCATAAAAGTAAAGCGTCTGTCGAAGAGTCCTCTCTATTGATCCTTGTTTTTATTTAATAGTATTAATTATGCTACGATTGACATATTCATTGCTAAATGCGTATTCATAAATCTAACATTTTATCTAGCTTCTTCTTCGCCTATGTAATTAATCCGGTATCATGCAGTGAAAACGAGTTCGCATTAAATAATAATAATCAGGAACATATGCATCGACTTTTTCCATTAATATTATCATAGAAAATAAATACTAAACGATTTTCTATTTATAGAAATAAGAACCTACTTGAAAAATGATTTCCTGTTTTTGTTTGATGTTGAAATAGATGTGACTATATTTGATCCGTGCTTAGGCACTTTTTCACAGTTCAACGTACTTATCGTTGACTGTACTTTAAAACTCATCTGTCGAACGATAATTACACGACGGGATGAGGATGATGATGATGACGCTGTCGTTTCCATCATGTTCATGTCAAAACGAGATAACTGACTGATAGATGATCCATTTTTTTCGATTATAACAACAAGAAACGAGAAAAAGACTATGTCCGAATACCCTGTGGATCATTTAGGAAAAATTCTTAGTGATAATTCGCTTATGTTGAAATTAATCGAAAAAAATATATATTTATTTATATATGTAGAAGATGACGAGAAAAAAAGCGCAGTTACCTGATAGTTTTTCTAGTATTAAACGATACAGGCAATGAATATGCTCGTACATGTGTGGCATCACGAGAAAGGTTTTTGATATAAATAATTTGAGATGATTGACGTACTAATTTATTGTTCATTATAGTAAATTAAACACCAAGTAATCAAACAGTCGACTCATCTGGTTATTTCGTCCCTATTATGATTGATACGCATTTTTACGGAAAAAGTATTCATATAAATCGACTGGATAGTGTGTATATATATATATATATATATATATGCTAGATATACAATCAATATGACTCTTTTTTTGTCTCATTTACTTTTACCATTCATACAAATGCAACGCATTGTCTTATTCGTATGGAAACAAGAAAGAAAATAGCACTCATAATGTACACAATGAGAACGAAGATAGCAGTCAAGCGCAATTTATGACCAGTATCTAAAAGATATTGCTTAAGAAGATTGTTTTTCGAAGATATACTACAGAAGAAGTAACTATATGCTCCTATAATTATATACAGGAAATAAGCGAGATGAAGACCATTATCGATAATAAACAACGAGCAAAAGAAAAGACCGAACCGCAGTTTATCGGTTTTGATAAATTCAACAAAAACAAAAGAGGGGAAACTTCCACTAATTATTTTTATTTTAACACTTCTTACTTCGTCGTCGATGTTGTACTATCGAGTTGTATATGTGCCAAGAAAAAATGATCCTCTGTTTGATCATCATCAACCTCTTTCCGTTGATAGATTGAAGGCTTTTTTTTATCTGTTTGTCCCAACTGACAATATATTCTATTGAGACGGTAAAGAATTTTTTTTTCTTGGCTGTCGATATGCCAAACAAACAACTGTTGTGGAACCAAATGACGCTTCTTGCTGATTATGACTCGTTATATGACCATTACGTGGTCACAGAAATACACAACTAAGACGTCTAACATCTGCGTAACAACTTATATTCATATTTGAATCCGATTAGAACGGAGCATTTGCTGCATAAAAAACGAGCACAAGCATAAACATCGATGGATATAATTAATAAATCTTTCGATTTTTCTTTCTTTGGTTAGTTCCTATCAAACGTCACAGTACAATGATTATGACATTCATTTTCTTGAGAATACATATCGTAATGGTACCGTTTGTTGTTTTCTTTTTCTCTCGCTATCGCGGTTGTTGTAAATTGCTTCTCTCGACGCTCGTCAGCGAGCAACGATCAATTAATGCTGTCACCCGCATTCGTTTGTAGATACATAAATATGTGTATATATATATGTTAGATTCTTTATACAAATATTAGAAAGGTAGTTAAGTAATCAAGGTTATATGTTTATCATTATTAAGTAGATCTTATTATTGATTTCCAGAGAAGTGAAATGTCAAACTATAATCAATAAAAAAATACCTGGACTGACATGTGCTTAAATAGAAAATTAGCGTGGAAAAAACAAGTTAATGAAAGACTGAAGTTGATTTGGATTTTGTCAAGCATTGGCATTCGATGGAGTCAGACTACTAAAATTAAAGAGAGAGAAGAAAAAAATTAGATTAGATGTCAATTTGTCCAGGGATGATCTAAGAAAATTCAATGGATCGTTTTCGACCGTAGACTTTATATTTAAAACTATATAATGAATTCTCTATGACGTAGATTCTGTATTCTCGTTAGCTCATACTTCATTTTCAACTTACTTTCTCTGTTTATTTCGTTCACATTTTGGACAATTGTATTTGTTTTTTTCAAAACATCGAATATGAAAGCACGATTGACATACTGAAATACGATTTCTTTATCCTGTTAAATAAGTTAGACATGAGAAATGCTCACCCGAACAAGTGCTCGTTGTTTTAATATTAAATGCAAAAACAATATTTTTCTCATTTTTACATATTTCACATATGAAACCTTTAGCATAGCATAGATCACATGTTAAAACATGTTCTTTCAAACTTGTGACAATCGGCTCCAGTTCATTATGTAAATCACCTAGTTTTGTCTAGAAATAAAAAAGAACAATACGAAATTTAATTAATTAATATTATTTACTTTCACTAAATCTTCTAGTGAATACAAATGCGGTTGTTCATGGATATAGGGTGGCATTGATTCTAAAGTTTTCTGACATCTAGAACATATGTTTATTCATAACCATGCAGGAGAAAACTTAACAATAGTTTCATACCCTTTTTCTTTAGCAAACCGACAAGTTAATATGTAACGACGGAGAAAAAAAAGTGTCCAACGAAGTTCATTCATTACTTTTAATTTATTACTTTTTTCATATAATTTTGGATTAAGATCATGAATGTTAAATATGGCTTCTGTATATATTCGATTCAGATAATCGAAAGCAAAATTCGATACACTATGTTTATTTGAAAAATCCCATTTATGTATTATATATGATGGTAGATAGATTTTTTTGTCGCAATGACAACCACGACAAAAATATTTGCCTGAATCCAAAGAGCAATCTTTATTCGTAAAATTTTTAAGAAAATTTTGTTTTTACCAGTATATTCGCAATGTCGAAATCGGTGGGCGTAACCTTTTTCAGCAAAACGCCCACAACCAGCACATAAATAACTTTGCTTTTCTAATTGACTATCACGACTAGATAAATATGAAAACAAATCCATTATTTAATCGAAAAAAAATTTACGCCGTAATAAACAAAAAGAAAATCGTTTCAATGGGTATCATTGATAATGATCTAGAAATCAATAAACTGTAAACGTTTGCATTGCGCTTGTTTCACAATCGTCATCAAGTTATCATTAGTCGCGGGGAGAACAGATAATAATATCGAACTTAGATTTTCTTTCGAAATACTTGCGAACGCTTTTCTGTTGTTTTTTTAAAGTTTACTTACTTGACAGATTGATGAATATGAAAGATCAATTGTTCACGTGGTGGCGCCCAATGACTATTACCACGTCGTAAAATCTTGAATGAAAATCAGACTCCTTTTGATAAATGAAAAAAAAACACAATGCTTACTCGTTGATTACCTTCAATAGGAGCATAATCATCACTTTTATCAAATTTTTTACTATCTTCCAGTGCAGATGACTGAAAAAAAATAATATGAATAATTATCGTTTTATTATATGAAAATGTCAACAGATGGCGCCACTGTCTAGCAATTTTAAGACGCACGCCATAGATCGAACTTGATAATATAGTTGTCACATGAGGAAACAGTCTATCTGATATTTTCCATCCTGTAGCTAAAAGCTATACAAAACACGTCTAGTCAGTCTTCCTATCTGTACCTCTTCTGATATTTCTTCTTCATGAGGAATCATCCAAAACAGCTCATGAGCTGTTGGTATCTTATGATTTTTCCATGCTTCCATAATACTCAATGCTAAATGAATAATCAATACGAATTAAGCGAAGTCGTTTTTTTATTAGAATACCTATTGCTTCCGCTGATGGATCTTCCCTACAAAAATAAATCAATTTCGAATATTAAAAGTAAAATAATTTACTTTGCATTGAATTGTTGACCTGACCATTGAAAATCATTTAATGTGTCAGCACTTTGATCGAATGAATCGAAATATTTTTTGCATTGCTCACTAAATTTAATATATTCAATAGCAGATATAATTGCTTCACTAAAATAAAAATGAGCATTTTCCTTTGAAAAAAAAAAGAGAAAAATCATTTAAACATCTTACAATTTTTGATGGAAAAAAAAATCCTATACCTTTTCAACATCGGTTCGTGTCTTCGAATCACATTCACGTATATAATTATCTAATGTTTGCCCTTTTCTGGGCCAAAACAAAGATGAGTAGGGTAATCGTATACCTAAAAAAAAACAATCTTAATTATTGCCGTTCGTTCGGATTAAAAATTCAATTTCCAGTAGCAAAGAATTTCAAGTGTCTCCTATTACAACTAACGAAAATCAAGATCTCGCAAGCAATTCTTTTGACGATCATTTTAATTTTAGCGATTTACTTTTTGTTAGATCACTAGTGGTGGGAAGTTGTGTTAATTCATAAATCTGATATTCTTCCTCGTCGATAAATGTTGCCCGATGATCGCTTCCTATTGGTAGCGATCGATCAATTGATAAAAATGAGCCTGTACGTGAATCCGAGCCAGATCCATAATCATCCGGATACGAAAAATTGCCACTTTGACTTAATGTGAATTCATTCGATGAAATTGTTGACGGAAAACGAAAAGGATTCTGTGAATTATTTTCCTGAATAGAAAATGGTCTCACAGTGGAGCCTAATTGAAATTTTATTATATTTTTCTTTTGAAATAATGAAAAAACAATTGTTTTCTCTTACGACGTATTTCTTGACTTTCATCAACAGATGAAATCCTTTTAGACACATTTTGATTTAGTGTAGCAACTTTTGTAGATGAAAATGATCTATATATAACAGTGTTTGCTACTGTTGGCGTCGGATCCGGTTCAGCAACAGACTAAAATAGAAACCATAAGACTTTTAGGTATTTATATATATATATATAGACATGTTGTTTTACCAATTTTGGGTCAATATTAGCCAATAATGATACATTATTCGACTCTATACTATGGATACAAGTCAGAAATGCCTGATGGAAAGGTAATGATCGCAAAAAAGCATTACCTACAAAGAACAGGAAACAATTATTGTTTTTTATTAGTTAAAATCATTTGTCATTTATTTATTTGCCTGAGAAAATGCAATATAATTAATCTACTGGACAGAAAAGGGGAGAGAGAGAGAGAGAGAGAGAGAGTAACATGAAAAGAAGAAAAAACTGACGCCTGTAATATAAGCTGTTCAGCAAAAAGCACGTCAAGAGAAAGATTAATGTTTACTCATTTGATGAAGTTCTTTTTTTTCTTGTTTTTTTGCGTCATTTGAAATAATACGGTGTCCTTCATAGGAATAAAAATAATGTTTAAGATAACATCAAAAAGCAAGCTCACTAGTTCCCTCTTTGTATAATTACTTCATTAGGTCTAATCAAAAATATCTCGTCGATTAGATTAGTATTGACATCCAGTGTTCGACACCATTAGTTTATTGTATGACCTTTTTTGTTTTGTTTTTGTATTGATCATATACATGTATCATTCGTCTAGATTTTCTTTATTTAATCGTTGAAATCATCAAGTCTTCATGATGATAATGATGATGATCATCATCATCATCATTAAAGCCCTTTCATCTTGCGCGTTACCCCAAAGAGTTTTTGACAAGCTAATAACAAGAGAAAGAAATTCTGTCAGATTTTTGTTCACATAAATTTTTCTTCAAGGGAAAAACATGGAAGAATGGCGATCTAATTTTTTTTGCATTATTTAGTCATGGCTTGTCTTTTCTTGTTACATTTAAGATTTTCAAGTTTATGTTCAATAGAACCATATTTATGGTATTTTGATCGGCTTCTTCACCCGCGTCGTAAGTAGATTTATGCATATTTAAATTGATTGAAAATTTGCTTTGTTTTGACAAATATAATAAACTAGAGTATAGATTCAATAACAAAAATAAATATTAGGAATACTCAGTAAACATTCTATTGGCATGACTCGAAAGAAGAAGCAAGAGAAAAAATAGCAAATACTATTTCTGTGTATCACAGTTGACTGCTAAACATCCGCAACTCTTCAGTTGTTTTTCTTACACTCGAATCTTTCCATTTCGCAACTTAATAGTAGATGATATGTCATTCTTTTAAATATAAATAATCAAACTAACAAAAAGTTTGTTCTTTATCATGAAAATTAGGAGAGTACAACACTTTGGCTCTATTATTGTCTCTGTCTTCTTACAGTTTCTCATTTTTGTTGCATAGAATAAAAAGAAAAAGAAAGAAATACGAGTGACAACCAACGAAAGCGTAATAACAAATACAATAGAAAAAGAAGAAGAAGAAGAAGAAGAAGAAGAATACGAAGAAGAAGAGTATTCAACATAAATCAATGCTCTTCTTCTTCATTACAACGACGTATCATCCAACGTCGGCAGGCCGTGTCCTACTACTCCTAGTTTTCTTTCTATTCATCTTCTGGACATTGATATCAATTACAAATGCATCCTTATTATTCAATACCAAACCTCATAGAAATCAACATCGAGCAGTTTCCAATGATAATACTATCAACAACAACAACAACAACAACAACAGAAATATTCTTCTAGAGCGTAATGAACGTGGCACGGGCTATCTTATCTATCGTCAGGGCGATTACTTTTATTTTGTTCCTGATCGAAGACATCATTTTTTAAAAAATAGGCGACCCTATATCGGCCGTCGACGTTAGTCGTATATGCATTTAACATCTCCTAAAAAACTAATGTCTCTTAAAATACAGCAGAGAATAATAATAATAAAAAATACAAAAATCTAAGCCGAACTTCTTACAATAATAATATTGCTCAAGTATATCAATATCATTCTCAATAAAGGATAATTGTTGAGATAAACATTCAGTTAATAGGGATTGATCGACCCATTGTTCGATTGATATTCGAAGATTTTCTTTATGATAAACATCTTGTAAAAGACGAATATATTTTTGGGAATTGGAATTTAAACGAACAATAAACTGCCATACGTGTTCAAATGTATCATTTCCATGCTAAAGGAAAACATACATAGACGTTCTCGTAAATATTTATAGTTCCATGGCATTTTTTAGAATCTAATGACTTTATGTGTCTAGTTAAATTACTTTTAGCAGACAATCAGATTATATGATTTACTAGCACAAACAGTCGAGCCTCTCTAATAGCACACACACACACACCTGTTTAAAACCATGCAATAGAATTGAAAGTATAGCTGATCTGATTCTTTCTATTGCACCGTATTGTATTGATAGCGAATCACCGTGAAAGTTAATTACTAATTCAACAATAGATTTTAAATTTAATAAAAGACTGTTTATGGACGGCGATCTAAATGATTCGATGAAGATAGATCCTCAATAGACATTCATTCGCTTACGGATTATTCATTGTAGTAGAAAAAATACAATTTTTAAGTTGAATCTAAAACTGGAAAAATACTTTTTTCTTTATTCTAAAATTAGCTTTTTTTATTTTTTAAATCTAATAAATCACATTAATTTTGGTAATAAAAATTACAAGTAAAAATGCTTGATAAGTGTATATTGATGATTTGATTTTATTCATTTGTATCTTCATCTTCGCTTGTCGGATGTTTCTTAGCCACGACAACGCCTTTCTTCAAAATAATATTTGCATATATTGCGCTTTCACCCGTACCTAGAAAAAGATGAATTATACAAATCTACGCCGAGTTCACACGAAATATTTCAAATGAACGAATCAAACTACTCGCGCTAGTGGATTGATCGTCCTTGAAATGACATTCGGAATGGATGCTTGCCCTTCGACATAGTGATTCTTATTTCTATGCATTGAATGTAACCTTCGACTTATCTCGTTCTAATCATGTCCTCATTAGTATTGTTATGGATTCTTTGTCTTAGTACAGCTTTGTTACAAACAAGTAGCTCGATGCTATTCTTAATAATGTTGAGATTATAATCAGAAATGTTCCTACCAATGACAATAGGTTACAACCATATTCACCTGTCAACGAATGCCATAGACAATGTCTAACAAGCACTCTGCATCAGAATAATCAAATGATTAAATGAGAAAAGGAATTTTCCATAAGCTTAGAAAAGATCTGTTTTTCATAGATACATACGAACAATCGCAAAAGCCTTTTTAGCTCTTTCATAGAATTGAAAACGTTCAACCATTTCGAATTGAACATTATTTCCAACGATTTGCTTGTATTGTTCCCAGATGGGAACTTGTAAACCTTTGCTTTTATCATTATCCACAAGATCCATTAAAGCAACTGGTTGCGGAACATATTGATCTAATGGAAGTAGTTTTAATATCTGCCGTAGAAGCTTCGGTATCGGTAGACCATCGCACAAAATCAATCGAGCACCATTTGCTCGCGCTACTGATTCCGATGGGAAATTTGAATCTGCTAAAACGATTTCATCTCCATGACCCATCGACGCCAATGCATAGAGTAATTCCGGTGAAACTAATGGTGGAATTCTTTGTAACGGCATTTTTGAAATTTTTCAAAACAAGATTTTTATTTACCATAAATAAACATCAAGTTGTCCTATTATTATCATCCATGTTTTACCCGCGTGTTTTTGCTTTCGTCCAATGTGAATGGAGAGGAACATGATCATATGAAAACGTGTCTGTCAATTTAGATGTAAAAAGAACTGAAATCCGAAATCCTATTCTCTTTCTCTCTCTCTCTCTCTTTTCTTTGTTTGTTCCAACTGTCCCTTGTATGTTATTTTTTTAAATAAAAATGCCATCTGATCAACATCAAATACCCGAAAAAGTATTAGACGATTTATGCAGGTAGTAAATTTGTAGTAGCCTTCGATTTATAAATATATATACATATAGAAATACCCATTAAATCTATTTAAGTCGTTTTATTATTAATATCCCAGCTGAACAACGTGAAGATCTTGTCCGAGTATTATTCGCTGTTGAATTGGCTCATTGGTTTTATATTGATTTCTATTGCGAAGATGACGACGATTTATATGTGTGTAATATAAAAGAATTTGCTCAGCAAAGTAAGACTAATAAATTCGATTTGCTTTTTCAAAAAATTAATTCTTTCGTTTAAATAAATAGTTTTTGTACATTGTCCATTTCTACGTAATTATGTGCATAATCTTGATGATTTTATATCACGGTGGCGTGGATATAAATTAAGCGTACCCACCTATGGTGCTGTTTTACTCGATCCCACATATGAACATATTCTTCTGGTAAAAGGATTTTATAATCGTGAAAGTTGGGGCTTCCCGAAAGGAAAAGTGCAAGAAAATGAGACTCCAATAAAATGTGCCATACGAGAAGTAAGAATTAGATTTGTTTATTGAATTTTTCTAAATTAAAAAAATCTCTGCAGGTTATGGAAGAAGTCGGTTTCGATATGAAAGAACGTGCTTTTGAAGATCAGTATTTAGAACGTGATGTCAATGGGCAATTAATTCGATTATATATTGTTAAACATGTTCCGCTTGATACAAATTTTGCACCAAAAACCAAAAATGAAATCAAAGTAAAGTTCACTCGTTCGCATAAACCCCTACACAGAATAGAAGCCCACCCTCTGGGTTAGATTTCTCCATTGAAAATCAAATTTACTTCATGAAAAATGGCAGGATGAATATTTTTCTATCAAATAACGCAAAAACTGACATCAGAACATACTTTCCTACAAAATTATAGCTTGCGGAACAGAGGCACCACCCATGGGCTTCTATTCTGTAGAGGGGTTTATTAAAAATTTCTCGTATTCATTTTTTTAAATAGAACAATCAAAGATTCTACTACTTTCTATCCTAAAAATAGTACCTGTTTATTGCTACGTAAATATCGCACTTTTAGAGTATTCGTTGAAACAAAATGCCTTGACCCTTGCATTTGTTTTCAAGAAGAAATTTCGCATTGAACTCAACTTTACTGAGGCCTTGGCACGATTATTATTCTAATCTCGCTTTTACTGCCTTCATAGAAGCGCAAATAAAAACAGCTGCAATTTTCACAATAAGTCCCTTCCGTTAATTTCTAATGTATCAAAAAAGTACAATAATATTCTTTTGAGAAACGTTTTTTCTAAAACTTCAGTAAAATGATCCAGAATAATCCGTAGGCTGCGTGCTTTTTCTAGTTTCTATATATATATATATATATATATATATATATTATTAGGTGCAATGTCAGATAAAGTTATCTTTTTGCTTTCTATACACATAGCAATAAAATTTATTCCTTATGTGATTATGTAACAGCTCCTGAAAATTCTTGTTTATATAATAAGAGCGTCATCGTTTATTTAATAAGCTCTCACAGTGTAATTCAGTACGAGTCACGATAATTCGGTTAATGATGTAAATTTACATTGATTGACTAAAAGCTATTTTTTTCACTCTAATTTCAGCCTGCGAAAAAAAACTTTTACTCTCCAATACCTAATGAAACATCGATAATATTGAGAGAAAAGAAAAAGATTATTATCTATAATTGATTTTCTTTGTAGGATACGCGCTGGTTTCGTATAGCTGATTTACCGTGCCATAGACGTGATACTACATCGCAACTGAAACTAAACATTAATCCCAAAGCTTTCTTTATGGTCATACCATTTATACGGTAAGACAATTGAATTATTATAGTTCAATGGGTTGACTCATTTGAATTTCATTGGTCAACGGTTCGAACCTATGTTTCAGAGTTTTACGCCACTGGATAAATCAAGAATGTGGATTAAATTCATCATCAAATGGTGATTCAGATAATGCAAATGAATATTCACAACGACACGAACATACAAGCTCACATCATCATGGTGGTTATCAGCAACCACCTCGAAGACATCGCACTATGATATATCCTAACAATACCCGTCAGGTTAACATTCAACAAAAAGTATTCGGTGTTGATCAACAAACATCATCATTTAGTAAGTATAAAAAAAACAACATAAAATTGTCACTATGATGAGAAAATTAAATTATCTCTCGAAAATTCATGAGAGGATATTATGCTAAGAAGTACTGAGTGACAAAAAACAAATGTGTTTTTTTTCGTTTCCAAATACAAAAAATGCCTTTCTGTTTAGTTCGAGATGGTACATTTGAAAAACGAAAACATCCAAGTAAAATTATTGCTGATCTTACAACACAAAATACCGATGAACAACAAATATCATCAAGCAATAAACTTCAAAAACAATTAAGTGTACAAGACACAATACAACGACATTTTTCTCAAATACTTAAAAATGATTCTATTACTGTCACTGACAATACAACAATCACAGAAACATTACTGATGAGAGAAAATAGTTCAGCTGTTGTTAATACATCAAGTAAGTCGATCTAGGCATTATTTCGATAGTTAAATCACATGCAAAATTTATTCGATAGCCGGCTTTTCTCCGCTATTAAGTGTTACGAACAACTATGTCTTTTAAGTACCTCGATTGTGTTATGCTTGTTTTTTGGGATGTCTAAATTCCATCATGTCGGGCCTGAAACAGCTGGTTGAATTTCCATTTTTTTGGAAAAATAATCAAGCTTTGTGTAATGCCGATTTTTACATCAAAAGTAGAGGCGCCATCAGAAAAATATCTAGGTGAGTCCCCGGCGATTTACTCTCTCCATTGTGACATTTGATTGCTGCAAAAACTTTGTTCCTCAAGTTTCTAACTGTTGATACTTTCTCTATATATCTTGAAGAGTGTAACAAGTGATTCCATATTTAGTCTCGAAGTTTTTCTTCCCCCTCATAGAAAAAATATAAATAAAGAATTGCAAGTAATTTCTATGATTGATGTTTATTGCGTGACCCGACGCATGAATCATGCTGAAAAAGACAGACGATCTCGTTAGCACGAAATGTGAATTCATATTTCTCGACAATCTAGAGGAAAAAAATAGAATCGACGAAAAATAAATTTTTAGCATCCATTATTTTTGCTTAGATCTAACGGAATTAACGCCACCAATGTCAAATGATGATGAAAATAAACGTCCTTTATCCGTCAAAAGTCATAAAGGAAAAAGGTCGACAGCCCAATTTCGCATCTTACCGCGAGATCAACCCGATGAATTAGTCTTTCAGATGAAAACACTTGAGTCACATAATCATGATATAAATACTCCTGACAAATCTCAACGTAATCGACGTGAGTAGTTCCTTTGCTTTTCAATAAAAAATTAACTATGAATGATTAATATCAGGTCGTGTCGATCGACAATTGAATCATGACACAGCCGAACCGTTGGCAAACTTAACAAATGCACCATTTCACTTTGCCGGTCCACGTTGTTGGACACAGTTTCGTTTAAATCGTTCCGAAGTTGTGCGTTGTCTTCGCGAGTGAGTTTTTGTATATAAAACAATCAACTGTTTTTTTCTTGTTGCTGCTGTTGTGTGTTTATTGAATGAGAGTGTTTGTATGTTCAACACACACACACATAATATACATACATATTTATCTGAATGATCAATTTATGTTTTCGTTACATTCCCGTATTTTTCTTTTCTTTTTGATTGTCTTCCGACAACCGGTTTTTAATTGTTCTTGTAGTGAATCTCAGGAACTAAACCAGTGTCTAATTTTTTGTTTCTATGTGCCACATTTAATGGTATTACTCGAGTTTTGCATTTAGTTTTTTTTTGTTGTTCTTCTAACAGTTGTTTCGCTTGTCGCATTTCTTTTTCTGCTCTCATATACGATCAAATAAATGTGATGAGCTCTTTTTTTTTTTTGCATCTGTTTTTCTTCTGAAGTTTTTCGCTCGTGCATGCTCGATAATTACATGTCAATCTTGCGTGCACGTAAACGAATGTGATATGCATACATATATATATATATGTGTGCGCGAGTGATTATCAATTCATGTCAGTTTTTTTGCTGCCCTATACTACTGACAAAGATGTACTTGAAGAAATAAATGGATCATCTTCTTAACCTACTTATATGTTCAATTTTATTTCAGGAAGAAAAGACAAGTGATGAGATTATCGGAATCTATTGTTGAATTTGTTTGTAAGAGATAATAAATGCTTCTTCCGCTTGTTCTGTTTTATCATCTATTCTGATGACTTGTCATTCATTCATTCATTCATTCATTAGAACAATACAACCAGATTGATGAGTTCTTCTTTCTTCTCTCTAGCGCGATGTTTTGAGGGCGACTATGGCCGGAAAAGGAGTAGAAAGAGAAAACTTCAATTTTTCTCTTACTGGCCGATGCAAGAAAAAATCAAGAAGGAGAAGAAGAAGAAATATAGAACTCTGAGAACGCAATAAATGCATCATTCATTTTTATAAAATGATCTTCGAGGAAAATTCGTATGTCTTAGTTGATTCCAAACATTTGATGAATAGAAATACTACTCTGAGTAGACAGGGACTACATTAGACATAACGGTATAAAGACTAAGTACGTATAATAGTCGGAAGTCGGGCTTTTCGCCATAACGGTTATGATGAGATTATTAACGGATTTTCCTTAATTATGCTTTGTGCTTTTTTTTTCAACATCAAAAAGAGTTGATTCACCTAGGGATTTCTATAGAATAGTGATTTTTCTTTCATTAGAATTGCTTGTCTATATTCTATTTCAGCCTGTATCCGACCTCTTATTTTTACCAAGTACATTATTTATTAATATTTTCCTATACGCTAGGACATTCATTTCCATCTATAATGATCTTCATAATTGTTTCGTCTTTTGTTGTTGTCATACTCATTGTTGGTTTAGCTATCTCTCGCTATCGTATTCATCGTAAAAATCCAACAAATGCTTCAACATACAGTATTACAGGAGATTGGCGCCGCCCATGGGCGTCGACATCGTGCGATAATTTAGCTACATTGTCAATTCCGGATGATAAAAAATCGTATCCCATTCATTGTGAAACAACAGGTATAATTAAAAGTTCATTTTCATGGCCTGAAACAAGTATGCTACATCGGCAAGATCAATGTGCATCGACAAAGTCGTCGTCGGCATTATCGTACTCTTTAACAATGGAATGCATAGCTGAGCCAGCTTCATTAACATTCGGTCTTCGATGGGATGAAATCACAAAATCATTATTTGTTCGTGTTGTTAGCGCTCGACATTTATTTATTCATAGACGGCATCGACAACCTTCAGTAATTGATTCCTATGTTCGACTAGAACTTACTTCGACGCCAACAGAGAATAATATTCCAAGTAAATATAGTTTTTTCCCAATATAAATATATGAATTTGTGTTTTTTTTAATTAAAGAAACATTTCCGTTAATGCGAACGCATATTGTTAAAAAAAATGCTTATCCAATCTATGACGAACTGTTTCAATGCATTAATATTGAAGAAATAAATACTAAGGGTTATTCTCTTGTTTTCACAATTTCAACGTATGATACATTTACAAGAGATGAAGTTGTTGGCGAAGTTATTTTTCCATTAAAATCAGATGCATTAGATTCAACTGAAATGACGTTTACACAAAATTTAACAACTCGTCATACGCAGGTGCGGAAGTATTTTAATTGTCAAATAAAAATATAGCAATGTAAATCACTAGAAGTTTGTTTCCTAGAAAACATTTAGTAGGCGTAGAGACAAATAAATATCCTTCGTAGATGAAAATTCAATTATTTGCTTTTTCATTGCAGCTAAGTAATCAAGACCTTGGCCAAATATTACTCTCGATGTGCTATCAGCCGGCTGATAGTAATGTAACAATAATTGTCTTGAAAGCATCGAATTTACCACGAATAGGCACAACGAAATTAATGAGTAAGTTCATGAATTTTATCCTTCGTCTTGACTACTTTTGTTCTTTCGTTTAGATCCGTATTTTAAAATTTATATGTTTTATAAAAATCAACGTATTTTCAAAAAACGCAGTACAATTAAACGAACAACACAATGTCCTGTATATAACGAGTGTTTTACGTTTAAGATACCAGATAATGATATTGAAAATATTCATTTCGAGATAATACTTTTTGATTACGATAGTCATATGAAACACGAAGCTATTGGCGCATGTTTCATTGGAAAAGAAATGAACCAACATTGGAATGACGTATGCCATCGACAAATAACCAAACAAATAGCTCATTGGTATCAATTGAAATCATTTGATGAATCAATTCATTGACTCATTTTTCATATGCAGATCACATACACATATATATTCTCTTAAATAGAACTCCGTCGTTGTTGTTGTTGTTGTTGTCAGTGTCGTTTGTTAAATAAAAAGAAAAACAGAATAATCTATGTAGACTCGTGTGAATTATTTTTGGAAATAAAATCTTATTTTATTTTTAGAGAAAAATGTTGCCTTCAAATTTGTCTCAGAAATTATTAAAAAATCTTTGGAATACTATTGTTTTGAATAAACAATTTGTGAGAAATGGTCAACGTCAACCAAGCATTCTTGATGAATATGCAAATATCTATCGACCTGAAGTTGAAAGTGACCTTGAATATTTGGCTGTGCAAACAAGTAGAAATAAATCATTACAAGTTGAATATGAAAAAGAGTAAACAATATGATTTAACTATTTGAAAGAGTTTTCTTTTCTTCTCGTAGAAAAGTAGATTTGAGTAGTATCAGCCCAGAGGTTTTTTACGTCTCTGCTATTTATAGTAACATATTTATCAGCATTACTATAGCAAATAATCATAGAGGTTACTCACGTCAATAATCTTACACGAAATACCTTTTCTTTTGACATCAGTAAAGATTCTCTATTTACATTAGAATCTTCTTTATACCGAGGATTTTATCTGTATGAAAATCGCCAATAAAGAGATTTAACAAAAATAAAATCTGTAAATTTATGACAAAAACACACATCGAGATTTATTTTCAACTCCGGAAAACGCCATCTATACTTATATTCTAATTCGGATAATTCTTTTTGCAGTTAAACAATAAAAATCAGTTTTTCTATTCCCAAGACAGACAACTTGAAATAACTCCGAGCAGACTGTTTAACAATAGTAGCACGAATAATTTCCTGAACGACCTATTAGAGAATAGCAGTGCGCTAGTTCAATTAGATTCGACAACCCTATTTAATATTTGAACCTGCCACGCGAAAGAAAGAGAATTTTCCCCGATTTCATATCTCCTAACTTATAGGCAACAGCGTAAACAAAGACAAACAGTTCGATATCATATCCTCCGGCGTAAATATGTCGCACATCCAAACGACATTGAAGTTGACCCGTACATTAAAAATCATATGCAATTTTTACATAAAAATTACCCAAGTAAACCAATGATTTATTTTAATCGATAAGAAAACAACTAATTTGTTTTGTCTGTTTAGATCGTTGGGCAGTAGATCGACTTGCGGAAAGTTTCAATTATCCTATTCACGATGTTAAATTAATTTTACAGCAACGTACAAAACGTCGCATGCGAGTCAGACCACGTCCACCGTCATCAGTATTCGGCATCAAAGATGGCGAAGAACGTGAAAAAATTATTCGCGAACATCTAATCAAACGAGATTTACGAAATAAGAAAAATGAGGCATTAGAAAAGGCTGATGGTGAACCCATTGACTGTCAACTATTAGCTGAAGAAAGTAATCTTATTCCACGACAACGCCCGTCGGATGCCTACATGGAAAGATATGTAAGAAAAACAATCCTAAAGAAACTTTTCGTATTTACTGACAAAGACATGGTCCATTGTTCTCGCTCATTTGGATAAGTCTCGATTAAATCAAATATTTTATACGAACGAACATTGCCTGTATGTATCAGGGTTACCAAATACAAATTTTCAGAAATCAGGGAATGTTTCAGGAGAATTTTTTTCTTAAATGAGGAGTGCTTTTTTTGACATTCAACAGTCATTCAATGATCTTTTTCTGACAACTTCCGATTTTTCACTACTAGATGCATTAACCTCTTTTTCTATAATGGGATTGATGCTGAAAGTTTTCCTGGTAGACGAATTAAAATTGAAAATAGAATGCTGATTCCATAAAGTTTATTTAAATAGATAACTAAAACGTGTTCATTAGAATACATAATAAAAACTACTTAGCCAATTTACTAAGCAATTCGTGACACTTTTGCGACGTGACTCTACTTAAATCTAATAATAGAATATATGTTTTGGAAAGATCTGGTTCATTTAAAGGATAATCATAGAGTTTCAGGTCAAGTAAAATCTTGAGGGTGTTGCCAGATCCCCACATCTTCTGGAGAAATTCCAGAGTTCGAAAGTTTTTCCAAAGTTTCACAGCTTTTCTCGATTTTTTCTAGATTTCGAAAAACAAATTCCGGAATTTTTTGGATTTCCGAGGTTAACATGAGGCAGCCTTCTTGGATGTGCACTTTTTTATTCAAATATATGTTGTAGATATGTGTAAAGAGTATTTTTGTTTCGAATCCGCTCGAGTAAAACGTACTTTAAATGAAAAAACGGGCCCAAAACGCCTTTCCGCATTTTTTCAACATTCGAAAAAAGCTCCGCAAGTTTCCAGGCTTTCAAGTTCGACATCGGGCAACACTGAAAATGAGTGTTCACTTTAGTGTTCAACTCCAACTAAATCATGACTCATTTGATTTCGACTATCATTCCATTCAAAACGAAGCTAATCGTCACATTAAAAAAATCAGGAGAGAAGTTTCAAAATCGGAAGATCCCTGGGCAAAACAGGAGATCTGGTAACCCTGGTACAGATATATCGTGGTCGCAATTGAAACGACAGGTCTTAGTCTTTGTGAATACTTGCTCGAGTTTCCCATGGGATAAATATCTATACGATAGATTTAGTACTTTGCAGTGTCCTTTGAGTTTAGCGTTCTTCACAAACACATCCAAATGAAAAAAAAGAAGAATTTTCGTTGAAATTTTATAATAGAATAACATTAAAAGATTGATCATTATCATGTTTAATCTTTTTTTCGCTCTTTAATAGAACGATGGTTTCTTCTCAAATATCATTTCGTCATCCGATGAAGATCAACAAAATAAACGTGACAAATCACTAAACAATAAACTTCTAACTTCATCACCAACATTACTCGATCGTATTACTAAACTTCGTCTTAATGCAAATGCAACTTATGACACGTATTCCAATGATCAAAATTTAGAGCTGTATAATAAGCGTATGGAAATCATTGAAAAAATGCAAAAATCTAATGATGCTATTGTTGAAATGAATGAAAAGAAACAAAAATTTCTTAAAAAACCACCGATGAAAAAAATAAAATAAATATTCAGAATAAAAACGAAACAGAAATGTATTTTTCGTGTTTTGGACGTAAATAGCTTATGCAATTATGATTATTTATTTGATTGATGCAGAATATTTCTTAAAGAAAAGTATATTCCTCTTGTCCTCTTTCCATTTTTTGTTGTTATTTCTTCGTCTTCTCTTGTGAATACACTCTACTAGGCACAGAAAATATATCCGTGAATTTGCGAGAACGATGCTTGGTAAAAGAAGGGTTAGCACACAGAACATTTTACAGGAATATGTGAGCTTTTCTTTTCCTTCTCGTTTTTCTTTTTGTGTCTTTCTTGTTTGGCATTCGTCGCCAACAACAGAAGCACCGTCGCTATTGCTCTTCTTATTGTTATTTTTATTCTGATTATAAATGCGTAAAACTGTCTTCTATTAGATATCGATAATAGAAAAACAAATAGTTGTGATACACTATAATGAACAGCCGTGTACGTATATATATATATATATATATATATATATATTGAGAGAGAGATGAATGATGATCTCGACATTTTCCATGATCATTATAACCTTTTTTTATAGCTATATAGTTTCTTTAATTCTAAATACTTCATCGCATTAGTCAAGTCAACATCCGGAAAATTTCTTTTATTAATCTCGATTACGCCTGGGAAAAAATGAAGAAAAAACGAAATTTAAAATAGATAGAATTTATATAAATTTATATTGATACTATTAGTATAGAGGATAACGGTTAATAGAAAAAATTATGTTTATTGTTAACTACAGTTGCATCTTATTCTATATGAATAAAATGTAATCGACTAAGAAAATAGTGTTTATTATTGAAAAAAAAAGCTATGCCTAATAAATAATCCAATTTTGAAATAGATTTTAATATGATTAATCATTTAAGTATCGCAGTCGACGACATCTTTTCTATTTGATTTTCTTCATAAAAGATCAAAGAACTACGTTATGGGAATTTATCAATTGAGAAATTTTTTGTTTATGAAATTCATGTCTCTATGAAACATAATGCTCTTGATTTATTTTTCTAATGGCATAGGGTTAATTCTGTTTGTCATGTACTCATCTGAGTTTTTGTGTTGTTGGTCAAATTAAGCTAAATATAGATTTTCTTTGTATCAACCATTCGATATTCTTGTTTTTCTAGAGAATATTTCTTGTACGTCAACGTTTTTTGTTTATCGAACAGATCAAAAGATATTCAACCGTCCTGTCTCACTTTGCTCCATATTTAGTGTATTTGTGGTTGCATTGTCTTTCTCTCTTCTCCTTCTCAACTAACGTGTCCTGTCCTTCGAGTCGACTTGCGATTTTCACATTTTTCTCCCTCGTCCCGTCCTCATCTCTTTGCATGATTTTCATATGTTGTGTATGCGTGCAATAGAGAGAGAGAGTGTGTGTGCCTGCGCGAGTGTCTGCAGTCGTCTATTTGCACAATTGCCATTGCTCGTTCTTATGGGCAATGTGTTCATATTCGTTTTGTCATTGAAAAATGAGAAAAAGAGAATAAGAGAAAAGAAAACTAAAGATGCAAAACGCCACAGAGTATAGTTGTTGATTTTTTTCTTTTTTCTTTTTTAATGCGCTTATGTGTTCGAGTTTTTCTTTTTATGCAGAAAGAAACCAGAAATATAGCAAGTATGTGATATCGATATAAAACCATCACTATTGTTGTGGATAAAAGAGAGTAGACTAGTATGTAAAGAGAATAACGATGACTTATTTATTTGTTTACCACTAGAACGTTAGGGTTGCCTATTCTGAATGACATTTTCTGCAAAAAAAAACGCAAAGAAGAATAACGAGAGATGAAAAATAGAATACGCTTGACTCGCCGCCATAGTATCTGTGCTGTTTAAGGAAGGTTAGTTAAAGCATGTATAGTTCTTTCTTCTATCATGATGTGTGTAGGCTACTCTTTTCCTTCTTCTTTTTTTCTTCTTTATATTGCGAACGTCTATTTCTGTTTTTCACGAGTTCGATGAATGAAGGTCATATTCGTGCGCTGATTTAGAACCAATTCGAACGTATTGAACGTTCATTATGAGTCGAATATATTGCTTTGAAATTCGTCTTTTTTTCTCCTCTTTTCTTCCCGTTGTGTTATTGTTAATACAACATGAATCAATGAAAGATATGTTATTGCACGAGCATCTTGTTAAAATCAGATTTTATAATACGCCGAATAACAATTATGACGATAAAACATCAACCCTTCTTACCAACAAAAAAAAAAAAATAAGAGAATGGAAAAAAAACTGGAATACAAGGGTAAGTCGTGTTCGTCGAGCAAAAAAAAGAGCGAACAGACACATGATAGCGATGAATAACCCGTTCTGCCACGTCCAAGATTGCCGGTAAACAAAACACAGTTACATACACACGATGGAATCCTATCAGACGAGAAGTTTCTATCTGCTACCTGTCTTATTTTTCATTTTCATTGTTCCCTAACTCTTCATTGTTCATTATATCGCTCGTCGCTATTTTACCCCATTCTTTTTTATTCGAAAATTTTCAGATAAAAAACAACAATGATATCAAGCAACGGTCTCAAACGTAAATCATCAACACCAATCTCAACAGACAATAACAATACAACAATAACAACAACAACAACAGCAAAACGATTCCGTGGCAGTTCTTATGATGGGTAAGTCGATGAGAAAAAAAGCGTTGCGCCCGCTTGCCCGCTGTCTTGTTTCTTTCGTTCATTCATCCATTTTTTCTTCTCCTTTTTTTTCTATATATATATATATATATATATAAATATAATCATTGTCGTGGTAACGTTCAATTGGTCGTCCTCATCGTCGACATTAGTAATCGCGTTCCAACAGATAGATATTTTCATCCATCCTTGTTTTTTTTCTTCTCTCTTTTTCTTCTCGCGTCCCACCTTCCGCCATTCATTGCTTCCGAACATTAAATCGAACCTCGCTGCTTACTCGTCGTATATACAAAATTTAGTTTCGTTCTTCTTTTCTCTATATTCTTAAAAACAACAATAACAAAATAAACAAATAACAATATATGTTTTTAGGAAAATTCATCATAATGAACAGCAAACATTATTATCAAAAATAAAATCGACTAAAATGACAATAAATAATAGTAAACAAGAAATGACATCAGAATATCGTCAACTTCAATATGAATTGCAATGTCAAGAAGCTTTACTTGTTCTTATGCAAAAGTTGAAAACAAATCAACGAATTACATCACAAACAAATCAAAAACCACCACCACCACCACCAACAACAACAACCACGACCACAACAACAACAAAAACACCTGTTAACACATCAAAGTTAAATTCAACTACACCAACAAAACAACAACCATTAGTAAATTTATTTGCATAGATTTTTTCGTTAGCAATCGACTGAATTTGTATTTTTTAGAATTCAACAAATCGATCAACACCAACTAAATCACCACATCCAAATCAATATACAGTTAATCGATCAAATAATAATTTACAAGTCCAACCAGTATCAAAATCATCTCAATCGTTACCTCAAGCTACCCGTCAGTCAACTAATAGTACACAACCGGCAACAGCTACTCGTCTATCGTCGACAGTACCAACGACAGCTACGAAAAATTCTTCTCTAGTATCGACAACAAATAATTCATCAAAAAGTATAATCAATTATTTTTTTCTTTTCACGACGAAAGAGCGTTCGTCTGCAGATTTTTTTCTTTCGATATCAATTGACGCATTCTATTGAGTTAAGCATTTAATATGGAGAAATTCGAGCTTTTAAATGCAATCATAAAGTGTTCTGTTTCAGTTATATGCTAAATTTCAATGGAAAAATTGTGCTACTTTTTTAACATATGTTTCGTTTACTAACCGGATTTATTTACCTTTGAGACATCGATTGTACTCTGTCAGAGACGAGAACTACATTATACAAGTCTCTTATTGAATTCGATCAAATTTAATTGCTCAATTCATATTTATATTTCAATCTGTAGAAAATATCTCAAGAATTCAATTCGGTAACAATAAAGACAAACTTTTTCTAATCACTACAGACATAAATCGAAAAGGGTTTTAATGATTTCCGATGTAGAATGTTCTCCAGTTGAGATGAGCGATAGTTTTATTCGATTAACTTCTTATATATTAGGCTAAAAATTCGAGTCCACTAAACTTTCTATTAAACGATAAAGACTAAGAACATCACAAGATTTATTTTTCTAATTTTGTTTTATCATAGATAATGGTATTACTACTGATCAACATTTATTTAATGCGAAATTAGCTTTACGTAAACAACTTGAACAAACTCTATTACAAATTCCAACGCCAAAACCAACTATATGTGATTTAACTTATATCCCTGGTATAAATGGTTGGGCAGAATTTTTAACATTAGTTGGTCTTGAACAAGCCTATAATACATATTCAGATATCGTTAATCGTCGTTTTTCATCGGACGTTTCAATGACTGCACCTAACGTATGTGCTCAATGTGGTACAGATTGGTCTGTAACATGGCATGATGTTTCATCAGCTAGTGATATAGATAATAAAGATGAAAAAATACTGTGTGATCGTTGTAGAAAAACATCACAGAAGAAAATTCTGAAACAAGATCATTCAAATCGTTTACGGCAGGCATTTATGAAAGCATTGCAACAAGAAAAAGAACTTGACGCGAAATTTCAACAACAAGCAGCAACAACAGTTAAACAACAACCACCAGCGCCAGCACCAGCGCCAGCACCATCATCATCTTCACATCATAAACACTCGAATAAACCATTGTCAACAAAAATAAATTCGAATCATCAATCTACAAAACATACCAATAATAATAATAATAATAATAATAACCATCGTCACCATCATAGTGGAAAGACTAGTTCATCAAAACATCCTATTCCAGCTGATACATTTGCATCAGCGTTAGCTGCATTACCAACCAATGAACAAATAGAATTATTTCAAAAACATTTTCTTTCAAATATGTTTCCATTTGCTGTGGCAAATCAAGCAGCTGCACTTGCAGCGAAAACAACTCAACAACAGCAACAAGCTTTAGCTGCATCACTACCAGCAATGGCTGCATCATTGATGCGCCAAGGAAATCCCGCTCAATACCTATTAGATATGATACCACAAGCAGCTAAACAACAACAACAACAGCAACAACAACAACAACAGCAGCATCATCATCATCGTCACTCGAAATGATTTGTTTTCTTCTTTGTACAGTTTTGTTTTGTCGTCGTCGTCTAAGTCATTTATCTATTTGTTGTTTATAAAAGCACTCTTTAAGTGTTGAAACAAGACCATTGGTTTTGTGTAGATTGCAATATGATTCTATCTTTATTTATTTCTACGACCGTAAACTAAATAATTTCTTTGTTCGGAGGCATGAGCGACGTCTTCTTTTCTCTTTCCAGAGCGATGAGAAAGCTTGAGGTTGAAAAATCAAATAGTCTTTCGGCAAAATTATTCAATTTCCGCAGTAAAAATTGAATGCATGTGAACTCTTGTTTGAGACAGAAAAATATCGTAGCTTATTATACAACGTAGAATTTTCATTAGTTTTATTTATGAAGAAAAAGTTCGAATTGCTTTGCGAGATTAATTTTAGGTTAAATCATGCCTGAAATTTAAGATGTGCAGGACGAACATGATTCGTACTCGGTAACTTGAATAAGAACATTTTTCTTTACTTTTGTCCTATGTTGAATGTAACAGTAGGACCTTGTAACTCTACTTGAGATGATCCGATTTCAATCCCAGAAGGATATGAGATCCTACGTAAATGAATCTTTTCAACATTTCGAAAGACAAATGGAAATTTTCTTGAGATGTAAATTAAATTTTCTGTTCTAATCCAGGTCCGAGATTGATACTAATTAGTGTTCTCGTTGATTAATTTTGTTTTCGATAATATTTAACGTTGCAAGCGTCGCTTTAAAGAAAATTAGATTAGCCAAACAAGAATATTCTGTATCGCATTTATTAAATGCCGAGTACTTTCATCAATGATTTTACGTAAATGAAATCTAGCATCATAAACTTTTTTATTGAATAATAATGATAGTTAGAGCAAAACGCTTGTCTTACATTATTATTATCATTATTATTATGTAATACTTAAGGAAAAAATTGTGTGCTTCTTCAATGCCAATTATACTCGATCTAAGATTGAGTATCTGTGTGGAATAATAGCCTCGTGGAGAGATTACAGATAGATGTAGAACTCGTTTTAATGTGACAGTTGATAATACGTTTACCATACGTTATTTGCTTTAATCAGCGATACATGTTTATCATCAAGATCTAGTTTCATGAGAATCTGTGTTGAGTCATTATGAAGAATTTATGGTAGAGAAGTAAGGACATTGTTAAACAGTTTGACTAAATATTTATCGTCTCGATTGTAAATTTGATTTGATTTATGATCGAGTTTTATGGTAGTGTAGAAATGAGCACCTGTGCCTCTTTGGTGAACGAATAAAAAAGATGTTCTGGTCGACCAAGAGAAATTTTACGGTTGAAAATCAATAAAATCCGTTATGGATGATTACGATCGATTTTAATAGTAGTAGATATTTTTATGTCGGAAACCATAGCTAGTTGTGATGTCTTCATCAATCATTCTGCATTTTCGGTACAGATTGAGTTCTCATGGAGCCGCACAGCTGCCATTGTTTACATTGAATGGAAACTGAACGCGTGTCATGCATGACTCGAATATTTATCATACGATTTTCTAATGAATGATCAGTTGACTTACAAACCACCTAGCCGTCACTGGAAACATTTGTAAGAAAATTAGTATTTTCCTTTTCCTCCGCGTTATGTGTTTTTGCACACTGGGGCGAGACTATGTAATTGATCGCAATTGTCCAGATAATGATCCGGGCACTTGAGCCATATGATTTCTATTTTCAGACGCTTACCTATCCATGATTTAATATGCAATCGGCTTTCATTTTAAATTTTCCCCTCTAAGAACATCCGAGTGCGAAATCAGTGGAACAAAAAAAAAACATTGTTTTAATAGAAGAATGAAACCTTGAAAGTTCATTTCTTTTCTCTCTGCCACTTGTTATGTAACTCGCAGAAAGAATGAGAAGAAGTTATAGATTTTCTAGAAAGAACGGATAAAATAATTATGAGACAAATCACATAACAACTATTATCCAATTAAATTTTCTCTTCTGATTTCTATGCTCAATAGATTTTGAATTATTCATTCTTTTTCAAGTGTACAATTACACCGACCCACATTATTCGTTTCATCAACAATATTTTGTTTCCGTTCGTTCTAGACAGACGTATAAATGAGGAATTTGTGTTTTAGGCGTTTATATAAAATGAATCTTTACAGGTTCTCCATGGATTAGACTGGAAAATTGGTACCGCTTATGAATTTTTAAAATTTTTATTGAAACTTTAGTTTCCTCAGGCGATCCAATCTATCAGTCAATGTGAATTATCTGTCTCTGTCGAAAAATGAAATTACAAATTATTTCTGCATGAAACAAACATATTTTGTTGAGCCACGAAAGATTTGTTTCTAGCGTAAATAGCCAATTTATTTGTTGTTAATCCTATTGTGAGAAGAGGGAGGTGGAATGCAAGAAAATCCGAAATTGTTCTACTACGTAAACTAGAGACATTCTTGGCCATTGTCGGATAGGTCAGTTTTGCGTCAGTACGTCAACTGTTACTTGGTATATTATAATGATGTCTTCTTTCAGCGTTAAATACTCATTTATCTTTTGCTGCAGAAAATTTAGACCAATCATACACGAACTTAATAGGATTCTTACAAAGAAAATAGAATTCATAATTACTATACGGGACAACTCTCTGAATTTTTATGTTTTATTCGATTGTAGGGGTCAACCTTCGCAAGGCATAGATGATCACGATAGAAATAATGTATTTGTTTTTACTAGAGATTCATTTTTGTCGAAATTTGAATGATTTATAAGTGGCACATGAGTCATAACTATCGATTTAAAGTTCTCTCGCTACGAATCGAATCGATGACATTTACTGTCATCTGAAAACCTTTCTGCACGTGCTCGCTACGTACAAAAAGTTCTTGTGTATTAATATCAATCAGTAAAAACTCAATGGTCTGAAACGACTTTTCGCCATTGGTGCAGAAAATCGTGTCCATCGTGTAGTCTTCTCTGCTGCTTTATTTTGTGCAAATCTATTTTCTTGTGCAATTGAAAATATTTAAAATGTTTCTTTTCGTGGAATTTGCTGTTCATGTGCGTCATCTGCCTGTTCGTGCGATAGATGGAGAACGATGAAAATAAAATTCTAAATGGTTGCCATGTTTTACCAAACAACACGTCGATATATTTAAAGATATCTACAAATGAAGACCAACATGGGCATGATTCATTTTTTTTCATATTAATAACTACGGAAATTATTGCTAAACTTTTATTTTCTGTTTTCGTTTATAGAAAAAAAATGTCGTTTATTGAAGGTGTTGGCGATGATCTTCTCTACGCGTTTAGTTTCCTTGGATTTATTGGTATTATAATACTGGCGTGGTTTTCATCTCACGTCAATAATATTCATTTGCCTGCAACATTATTTATTATTGAAGGAAGAACACGTCTTAGAAACGGTAGTAAATATATTTACATCAAATAATTGCTTTATCTTGTTCATTATTACAAAATTCTAGACGAGCAAGCAGAAAGAGACAGTTCAAGTCCGTCACGAGACTTAAATTCACCGAATGAGCAAACACCACCACTCTCGTCTATTAATGAAACTTCAACCGAGCATGAATCTGATAATGAGTAGGATTATTCGATGGTAAATATTTATTTTTCGTTTCAATTCCTATTTGTTTTAGTTCGAGTGAAAACGATGAATATATGTATGAACAAACACCAACATCAGCCGAATCAAACACCAGTCAAGCACAAGAATCCCCACTAGATTCAAACGAATCAGAATCTCAGATAGCAACCGATGAGCAAGAAGATCAGTCATTGAGAATCACTATTAAATTTTTGAATGAAACTCAAAAATCAATATTAGCTAATGCCACTGATACGATCTCTAAAGTCAAAAGGTAAGCAAATTAACTCCATAATGAAATCGGACGAGGCATTATTTGTGATTAGCGATGTGAAAAACCAGTCCCGGACCCACCAAGAAGAAAAAAACCGGAGACCTCTGTACTCCGGAGAACAGTTGAAGTTAAAGTTTCATTTAAGAAATTGAGCGAATTTTTTCTTTAAATAGTGACAAACAATAGAATAAAATAGTAACATAAATCGAATAAAACGATCGACATTTCAGCATAGTGACGTGATAATCTATAGCTTTTTTTGTTTTGTCGCGTTCTGTATATCTGACATTCCTATCTTATAGAATAGCGCTATTTAGTTTTTCTTTGTTCAGAACGAGTGTGATTATGAGCCAATTAGTGTCTTGAGTATTTACAAATGTAAAAGCATTACACACAGTGGATTTTATTTGAATAAAATAAGAAAAAAGTAGAGAAAAGTCCGGTTAGTTTCGCAGGATAAAAATTGCTTTTGTAAATTATCGCTTTATCAATTAATAATGATAAAAAATTTTAATGCGAAAAACTCATTTAGATTATATTTCGCCGATGAATTAGCGAGCAATAAAATCGTTCGATTCATTTATCAAGGCCGTGAATTGCAAGATTCTGAAACTCTTCGTACGTGTAACATACGCGATCAAACTACAATTCATTGCCAAATAAGTATCCGAAGGCTTCCAACGCCAAATCGAATTAATGATGACGCATCGGCAGGGCATGTAAATACAAATGGATTTGATACATTATCCTTAATTGATACATCACCTATTAGTATTTCGCCCTATTTTATGTTTCTAATGACATTAATGCTTGGATCTGCCTGGTATTTACGTATTAAGTATCGCATTCTATTCACGCCCATATCGACAATAATTCTCTTATTGATTACAATCATACTTTTAATATTTACATGCGGTCTTTTATTAACGGCACGTCGACAAGTATCAGATACGAGGATTCCAGCACAGCTACGGCATGTTCATTTGGATTGAGCACTTTGTTTTTCTCTTCTTATTGTTAAACACAATATATCTATTTTTTGTATGAACTGTATTCTCTAGAACAGTTTGAGTAATTATTTTTATCCTTTTACATGTTTCTGCCGAGTTTAGTTAATATATTAAAAATATATATATATCGATCTCATTATGTTTTTTTTTGCAAGTGACGTGCGAGAAAATATCGAAGTTAACTATCCGGAATAATGTTTAGACTTTACTATTGAATAAGTCGCACGTGGAAATCAGCTTCCTGTTTACGATAGAATTTAGATTCGAGCGTTTGCACAACTATTTTGCATAAAAGTTTATTTTTTTTCTTCTCTAGATGAATCGATATTTCTATGAAATGGTATCGATTAACAGCGTGCAGTTAAGCAATCAATTTCAATATTTATTAAAATTCAGATAAGAAAAAATATTTTGTTTAAGCAAAACAAATAGTACTTGTCTATTTGCTTCGTTCGTTTAATAATTACAGCAATAGTGTGATCCGATATCTTTTCTTGTATTTCTTTCTGCTGCTTCCGAATTGAGTGGCACGATTGGAGGTCTAGATAGGCGACGGCTTATTCTTGAAAGGTTTCCTTCGCCTTCTAGACGATTCATAACTAAGTCAAGTAGCGATTCGACTGATTCACCGACATTTATATTTTGTAAAGCACTGGTTTCAATATATTCAACACGATTTTGTTGAGCGAATTGTAGTGCACGAGATTTCGTTATAATACGTTCATTTTCTAAATCACATTTATTACCGACAAGTATCACATCGACATTTTCCGAATAAGCATTCGATTGAATTTCACCTATCCAATTACGAACGTTGAGAAACGACGTTTCATTTGCTAAATCGAATACGAGTAAAAAGCCCATTGCATCACGAAAAAATGATGTTGTCAGGCTTCGATAGCGTTCTTGACCTGCCGTATCCCTAAATTATCAAAAAATCAATACTAATGTTAAATTCGGTATTAGATTGAACCTGGAATTCAAGTCTAAATTACAGCAGAGAGAAAAAGCGACGGATTCTTAAGTCGCTGCTCTTTATTTCAGTTAATCAAACCTTTGTCTTATAGTTTGTTAGATAAAAATGAAGCTTTTTAGCTTTCATCTATGACTAAACAATAATTTCTATGTCGAGTTTCAAAAAAACGCATTATTCTCCAGTTAAAACTCGTATCTTTCTAGCTCCGCAGTATATAGTTCCCATGTAAATTCGATCTTGAGCACATTTCTCGTCAGATAGATTTTTAAAGAATGATTCAGACTACTTCAAGGTCGATGGTATTACAAAAGGAAGGTCAATTGTTTTTTTTCTTTGGTGAGGGAAAAAAACAAAGTAGTGCCAAGATTAGACAAAGATCACATCGCTCGGGATTATCGAAACTATTCAAAAAGCTTAAGTGAGAATATTACACCTATAGAAATAAACTAATCAGCAAATGCATCTCATGATCGGAACCGGCAATTAGAATATTAAACTGTACTCAGTGAATTTCCTATTGACCCTGCAAGTAGTATCAATATTTTTCACAGTTTTTCTTTTGCTGATATAAGCATTATATACTGTTGACAAATGCATATGACATTTCACTGTGAAATAGTACAGAAGCACGTCTGATAGCGATCTTTAATCGAAATCAGGAGAACGCAAGACGAAAAAAGCCGTACACCGTTCGCAATAATAGGTTTAATAAAAAAAAGAATCGTCCTCTACAGAAGGCGTTGTTTTCAATGATAGAAGAAAAAAAAATATGCCTTACCATAATTGTAAGCTGATATTATACGATCGATTTGACCGAGTAGATTTATAAAAAATATTTTTATCTCGAATATCAATACCAACAGTCGTGCCTAAAGATTTCATAAATTGTCCATCGATATATTGATTTAACAAGCAAGTCTATTAATAAAATGAACTTTGTATATAAATGGCTGAAAATAAATTGCCTACTTTGCCCACACCGGAATCACCGATAGCTAAAAATTTCAAATCTAAATAATCGTCCATTGCGCGTGGCATGTTGGCAATCGTTACTAATGGTACTGACAAATACAGTGTCGTACTTTTTGAATATATAAATATATATATATATATATATATATATATGAGGAATGAAAGAGAATGGCGGTTGTTGGCAAACGATAGAATTGCTCATTCTTTCGTTGTTGTGTTTTTTCTTCATTTTAGAGAATATTTTTTCTCGTTTGTAGATGATCGACGGTGGCGGTGGTGGTGATAGCGAATATTCGTCAGCGAGTGAAACATTTAACGATGACAACTATGTTGCAGAGACAACAACTAAAATTCGAAAATCATTATCACTCAATAAAGAAAAAGTTGCACCGCTTGCTATGAAGTATGAATTAGACTTTTTTCTGTTACGAAAAAACAGAACGAAAAATATTTTATTCAATTTTATTTGGTGTTCTGTCAAGGTGGACTTTTTGGCTCGATTCGCAAAAATCAAAATTTGCATCAAAAGACGATTATGAAGCCGGTCTTCAGAAGATATTTGCTGTAAGATTGGCTTGAAATATTTTTTCCTTAGCTTTTTATGAATTTATTATTTAGGTTGACACGGTTCAAGAATTTTGGAGTGTTTTTAATAATATACCAAGTATGAAAAAACATTTTTTTTCTGCTATGGTTTAATTTTTTTTCTACAGCGCCAAGTCGATTAGCAAATCGTGTTAGTTATCATTTGATGCGGCGAAGTCGAAAACCACTGTGGGAAGATCGAGAAAATGAAAAGTAAGATATGAATATTTAATTTGTGAAGCTTTTTGTACGAAACTAAAGTTTAATTCTCGTTTTGATGAACTTATAAAATGTAAGAAGAGAATTGATTAGTTCCGTTCGAAAAGTACTCAGAAAATTTAATACAATTACTGCAAAATTAATAATAATATGATGTTCATCATTTTTCTTTCGAATAAATTCGAAATTCGGCGAAGTTTTCGATTAATAGTTTAAAGCATAAAAGCAATGATTTCCCTGGAGAGAAAAAGTTTTGAATATATCTTCGAATTAGCTTGTCTTATAGAATAATAAATGTTTGATGTTGTCTGTTTCTTCTTCTTCTTCTTCTTCCTATCACATGAGACATAATCGATTATAGAATAGTAACAAAATGCAGCTAAATAGAGTATTTATACTCTAACGTTGGCAACAAGAGTTGATGTGAGATCAATAGTAATTATTGGTACCCTGCGGTTTTCGACAAACGAGAGAGAATAATTCCCAGAGTCTTATTTGTCTGATGCTAAATAAGATAGAACCACGTTAAGAGACTTCAAAACTATTTCAACTGTTGGATTATTTAGATTAAAAAATATTTTCCTGTATTCTGGCGCGGACATTAGTTCGATCAATTCTTCAAATCACTGAAAAAATGATGAGCTATGACCATTTTCTTTCGATTTAAAATACGTATACTAGAGTGAAATTTCTCGTCTCTTGTTTCTCCTTCTCCACTATAGCTATCACAAGATATACTAATAACGATTATTTTTGCGTAACTCTTTGTTTTAGCGGTGGTATTTATACATATCGTTGTCCAAAAGATAAAACGAATACTGTCTGGCAAGAATTATGTTTAGCTGCGATTGGCGAGCAATTTTCGGTAATTGAAGGCGATGATGTTGTTGGCGTAAGTGTACAATCACGAGATGGGCCCCAAGATCTTGTACAAATATGGAATTCAAATCCAACGGAAGAAGCGCAGAAGGCGATTGATGAAAAAGTTCGCGGCATATTTCCGGATATAGTTTTTCAAGTTAAATTTTATAAAGCAAATTCATCACATGCTAATTTCGAAGCTGGTAATCAGCAAAAATCAAAATATTCATCATAGGAGAGAAAATGTGAATCAAAAAACGTTTTTTTTTTGTATCGATTAGTTTGTTTTTGCATGGATTTGTAAATTTTGCCAACACTTCTTGTCTCACGAGGATTTTTCTTCTATATATTTACTTATTATTATTATTCTTTTTCTGGTAAGAACTAATGTAGATTGTTAGAATTATCTATTTTTTCGTTGAAGATGATGCTATGATGTAATGTGATCGTTTTAAGCCAAGCAATGTTCGTTTATTTTTGTGTGCGCGTGTGTGAAGAAGAGTTGCCTTAAAAAACGCATTGTAATTAGTCATGAATAAAGATTAGTGATAAGTTTCACAGTTTAACAAAAATCAATTTAGCTGTCGACTAATCGATGGAAGTAAAATTTTCATAACTGATGTGGATGAGTCAAGAGCAAAGATTATTCTATTGGCGTGTCGTTTATCGAATCTTTAGGAAGCAACAAAAAATAATCGAGGAGAAACCAAAATATTTTCGTGATTGATACCAATAAGAAATCCTGTTAATTACTAAAAATGGAATGATTTAGAAGTTATCCAGAATGAATATGTACGCGAGAATAAATGTTCGTCTCGATCAAGATTAAAGTTTATTTTTATCGTGTTTTTTCCCGAAGATTCACGATTTTATTCTCTGCAAAAATGAATTAAAATTTCGACTAAAAAAAAAGGTTTGAAATGTCCAATTTCCAAGATGTTTTTCAAAGAAAAATTACGTTTGAGAGTGAGTTTGATTGCGATTCTTCTCATGATGTATTGCTTTTAGCCTCACCCTGAATACGAGCCAAAAACAACAATTGAAATTCTGACCACTCAGTCTTCTACGCTCAAATTCCAAATTCCTAACTTTTTGACTTTTACCAGAAAAACTTCAACAAAAACAGTTCTTCTTTCAATACCTACCAGCTGAAGCATTTAGATTTATTATTGAAAGAACGTTTCAAGCTGCGCATCTGTTATTTATGCAAAACATAACAGCTTTATTGAATTCTTATTTTTCTCAAAAGAAATTGCTTGTATGACGAAAAACAAAAATTGCTATTCTGTCAATCAATATTTGAACATCGAATGTTTGATAAACATACATAGGCTGGAGCACATGTTATTGCCGCAACTAATTGATGAAGAATGACTTTTTTCTCTTCTTCCTCTGTTGAACCTCTTTGCCACCAACAAATTGGAATGTCCTTTAATGAACTCAAAATTCATTTCATAGCTTGCTATTTTTTCCTTGACAACCTTGTGCAGCATTTTTTGGTGAATACGCATGGGTTCTTTGTTTTTCTTAGTAAAATAATTGATGCAATGCAGAATAGTTACACTCGCTAATAAAAAGAACTTCATCGAAATAGAATTACTGTTTTGAATATTGTTAGAACGCATCGAAATTATTTCGTTCTAATAGAATGACAAAATTAAAACATTACTTTTCTTCTAAGTAGCTTTTCCTGTTTTATTCAGCAGGCTGTTTTTGTTGGTATCATGCTTGCAGTTAGCAAGAAAAAAATCATGCCGGAATTTCTAATTGTGTACGTTAGAATTTGCGCCTTAATTGGATTTTTCATTTAAGAATATTTTCCTATAACATCAATAGAGATACTTGAAAACGACGACGCAAAAATAAAGATATGCTTTATCTTTGACTAAACTTCGAAGCCAAGAGCATGGCGACATATCATAGCAAATAAGCAGAATTTGAGCATCTATTGATAAGGAAACGACCGTTAACTCTGGGATAAATAGACTTTTGATCCCCAAAAAAATGACTATTGATCACCAAAAAAAGATACAAATGACCCCCAATTTGCTTTTTGTGGAATGAATGATAGAGTTGTGGTAGATAACGTGTTTATCTCAAAAGACAATAGATTGATAAGACATAATTAAACAATAATCATAATTGAATCAAAATGGTCTCATTAACTGGGAATAGTTACACAAAATGCTCTATCATAACAATGCAGAAAACTAAAAATGTCAAGTACAAAAAAAGTTCGAACAGCATGGTTACCATGATTTTGGTAGAACATATTTTCTGTTTCCATTGTTTATTGTATTTTGTGTTACTATAGTTGTTATTTATTATTCTATCTCTTATTATATTGATAATAAATTCGGTGGTCGAATATATTTTTTTGTGATCATTTCACAATAAAATAGATTGGGTATCATTTGTATCTTTTTTTGGTGATCATTTCGCAACTAACACATTTTGGTGATCAATAGTCATTTTTTTGGGGATCAAAAATATTGCTATCCTTAACTCTGTGATTCATTGTTATAGATCAGCCGTCCGTTTGAAAATAGCTTCTGTTTCCTCGCACAACTATTTGTAATTTTCAGAAAGAAAAAAATCGAATAGAATGACGACCTTCACTGACATTCATATTGACTTTGTTAATACATACAATCGCAACCGGAAAAAATGCGTTTACATACAGAATCAATCAATGTTTCCCTAGAAGAGTTCGACTAAAAAGAAAAGATCAAAGTTCGCTTGAGAGTTGTTTCATTTAAAAAAATAGTCAGACACGAAGTGCATTGAAGTTTACTTGTAAAATGTTCTATTCGTTTTATCCAACAATCAGATTGTAATTTTTGCGATAGTTTTTGTCACTTCTATATCATACCAAATGAATCTAAATCTTTGTTTGTTTTCTTTTCCGTAGAGTTAAGATATTCATTACTGATTTTGTGCTACCACTTCAACCGAAAAATAAATACTTAGTTGCTTTTTAATGGCATACTTAAAAGTATGATTATTATTCTGAAGATCTCCATGTTATACGCGGCTGAGCTTCTGTCGTTTTTTCTATTGATATTAATTTAACGATACTAAAAATAAGTCATAATAAGGATCACTATGCTATGCTAAAATAATGAATTGGGTACTCGAAATTGTTATGTCCATTCCGGAAACTCTGAACATGATAAAAATCTATGGAAGAAGAAAAACACACAAATTTATTAATAACAATGAACGTCAAAGGAGTTTCGTTATTTTTCTTTTCTTTGGCAATAATTGATTAGTACGGTAAATGTTAAAATGAGCTTCTGCAATTTCTAAGAAAATACACTACTTAGTGTGGCATCATTCTGTAATTTACTTTCTTAATGGAAGAATTTTCGTTAGCGATCAAACATGTTTTGTTTCGCTTCTGTAGTTCATATTTGCTAATAAATAGAAACTAAAGATATTATTCTACAAAAATTCAGTTGTATAACAAACGTTAACTCGCCATAATTCAATAGCAAAAATACTATCGATGTTCACATCCGGAGCAATTGTAAAAGAAACTTTCATGAATGTTTCTTTTATATAAAATAATGATTTTATCAAGTCATAGCACACACGATAATATTCCAGCCACCACCCGCCTTTGTTCCGATTTTCTTGTTCAAATGTTAATTTATATACATCGCATTCGCATGTTCATTTGATTCTAAGACAACATTTTTATATCAAAAGATTAGATGTACGATTCTCAACCATTATCAGTTGTTGAAATGGCTAATACAAATACAATTTTTCTTGAAACAACTCCAACATCAACATCTTCACGAGGTAAGCATTGTTATCAGTGCAATTACATTAGTCGTAACTGCTATTATCAATCATAAGAATTTAATCAATGAAAAAAAAAATATCTATCTATGAAATGTACCAAAAACCAGTACACGCGATGATGATAAAATTTATTACATTACAAAAATGTTGTGTTGTTTAATTGCATGACATACTATATAGTGTTGAACATGATATATTTTCTTAAAACACATCATCTATGAACGAATCAGCCACTTACTTATATAGAGTGGTTTTAAAAACTCTATCTATAAATTTATAGTTATTTTTATGTAACTTATTTGAATAACCGTTCATTTATTTATGATTATAGATAAACATTAATTGTGTTCTTCAAGGAGGAAAACGTAATTATGAGTATTTGAGAAAAAAATTGTAATTCTTGAGTCGTTTATATGGTGTAGAAAGTGGTATCTAGTAGGCGTTTTAATCATTCACCACAAAAAAAAATAGTCATGCATTTTAAATCAGCCTATTCACTAATGTTGTTGATTGTGGTATGTTTATACCAATAAGAAATTAAGTTTATTCTCTCTAGTAGATGCTATGTCTTCTTCTCTAGAGAAGGAAACAGATACAAGGAGGAGAATAAGAGAGTTCTAGCTGGCGTTTTCTCATAAACAACGATTTATTTTTATTCTTCGGTTCTGATTCTTTCCTTCGTCTAACAATCTGCTTCACTCTTTATCTCAATCGTGTCTTGTTTTCTCGAAACTTTTGATTTGCAATTGACTATTATTCTTACGATCATCATGCAGCCATGTTGATTACCCCTGAAACTAACTCTTAGCTGTTCGGGCTGACTTGCTATTATGTTCTGATCGCCATCATTATCATTAGCAACGAGCGAACACTTTCCTATACCAAAACAAGACATTCGAACAGCTTCAATGCATCAAACAGATTCAAGTTTATATCGTAATCCGGCTGGTAATAGTTTGCGTAGATTTAGTTTTCGTCGTAAACCTACCCGAGATTCAATATCTACGCATATATCAACTTGGAATTTCAGTGATGAAAATCATGAATGGCAATTACTCCGAGGTAATCATGCATTTCTTTATGATCCTTCCATCAAATATATTACCTTCAACATATCAATAATTACATGAGATCATTATAAACATCTCGTGTTGCGAAAATTTAATAGGCACGCACACAAGCATCTACGCTCGTTCGCTCTTAGATTCTTTCCTTTGTGTTTATTTATTTTTTATCATAGGCACGCGCGCACGTTTTCTGAGACATTATAACATTGAACAAATTTATCAGTTCCGAATGAGATGAGCCAAAAATAGCATTTTTGTCACGCACAAACACACAAAGAATAGTTTTGTTTTTAGCAAAAGTCAAAATCGAGTATTGGCAATATGTGATAGCAGAACATGACGATTTCTTTTCTTTTCTCATGATATCAAAACAGAACTCATTTTGTTTTCCTATAGAAAAACTCGAGATGAAAAGAAGAACATAGACATTGTTAGCATGTCCATAGAAGATAACGGTGCGAACACTTGAATCATTCCGATGATATTGATAATGATTTATCATCTTTACAAAATAAACAAAATCTCAATGTATTCAAAAGTTTTCTTTGCATCGAGCAAAACCATATGATAACTTAATATGCCAGAGGACTTTTTCTGTTCGTCAATGTCTCGCGAGAAAACTAATTTTATATCATTCAATGAAAAAAGTATTATAAGCTTATAATACGATTTGAGAACAATGTGTTCAATATTCTCCTAGGAGGTCAGTTCCACAATTTAATAATAATCATGTTGATTATGACCCATTGTGAATCAGTCATTTCTTTTTTCTTCTTCTTCTCATAGAGGATGGTGCTCAAATCCAACTTGTTTATAATAAATCTGAAGTAAGAAAATGATTTATTTACTCGAAGCGAAAATGATAACAAAACTTTTCGTTACTTTAGCATATTCCATTAAAAGATTTCGCAGCCGAAATACGTGGTGGAAAAGATATCAAAGAATTTATTCTTAGCGCACTCGTACTTCTTGATGTTCAAGACACATCAATAGGAGATTTATTAGAAATAATACTTCGACGAATCAAACAAACAAATCTACCACATAATGTCGGCGCAACAATATCCCCATCGCTATCAGTATCAAGCGCAACAACAGCCATGATAAGCAATACGGTTAGTAGTATTGCCAGTGGACATCGAGAAAATCTGAACATCGAAGAAATTAAACAAGCGATATTTGTCAATGATAGAGGTATATTGTCCTGTGTCTTTTCTGTCGTCTCTTATTGATCGTTTTTGTTTTTCTTCTCAGTTCGAATATTAGCCAAAACGGTGCAAGCAACAACTGCAACTGAAACAAACTGGACGTACGATCAATCATGGCTAGCAATAATGTGTACATCGCCATCGATTCTCAAGCGGCATGTCGCTATTGCACGTTTAAAAAACCCATGTAACTTGGGAAGAAACTGCCAAGAAGCACGCTTTATTGTTTTTGTACTGTCGCCGATGAGAGAGAAAGGTACGAAGAACTTTCTTGAAACTGGCCGAACGTTTGCAACAATATTCGCTGATATTGAATTACGTGCTAAATTATTGAAAGCAGCAACACAACAAGAATTTATTTCGATTATTGATGTAAATTAGTTTTGGATTTTTATTTTAAATTTTATTTTTTCGTTCCAATAGAAACATACAGATCATTTAATGGAACAGCAAACAGCTGTAACAAGAACTTCTCTACCGGATCCATTCGATGATATTAATAATGCAGCAGAAGTAAGAGAGGGCTTATTGCTTTTTTTCAATCCGTAAAAGCGATTGTTTTCGAAGGCATCAAAAGATAAGATATATTACTTTCCAATGCCGTCTGATATTTGTATGGATTTATCACGTCGTTTGCCTCATTATTTATCTGATTATTATGATAGTAGGTTCAGTTTCGTTTTTTTTTTGTTGAATCCATTTTTCAGTTTTGATTATTTTTCTTTTCATTCAGTTTTTCAAACTCATCGTGGCCCACAAAAAGTTTTATCCACTGCTGTATTTCTCTATTTTGCTTGTCTGTTGCCAAGTATTGCGTTCGGTGTACTTAATTCTCAGGCGACAAACAATCAGATTAGTAAGTTTAAACGAGACATTTTTTACACAATCAAAAAATTGTGCGAACTAAAAAATTCGGTCACATAGGTATCATGTTAACTAAAATTCGCTATTAGAAAGTGCGCAACGCTGGAAATCCTTAGAATGAGTCTTCCTGTTTATCATAATTATATGATTATTCCAACCGATTTCACACGATAAATAATTTCCTATGAAAATTTAATACAAAATCTTAATCATGACGAGAGACATACTTCGTAAATCTTCTACATCGACTTGCAGAAGCAATTATTATGTAGTACATCGTACAATTTAATTATACAGTAATTGATATTTGCACTGTAAATAGTCTTCAAAATTTTCCACTTATGTAAGAAATAATCTCTCAGAATTGCTTTGTGAAGTATCAATTCAAGACAGCTGAATCATTTTTTTTCTGCGCATGTCTTGTTATTGTAGAAAATGTACTTTAAGCCATATTTTTGTTACATTTTCTACTCGCGAGAAAAAGGGGGTGTCACATAGCAGACCTTTTTCGCTATCGATATCTAAAGCTTTTTTTTCAGTTCTAGACATGTTTTATAGAACTGGAAGAGGGTTTAGTCAGAAAGTCTGAATCTTTTTGGGCTTTTATACATGCTGACGAGAACCGAGAAAAGGTTCAGTATGACACCTTTCTCTTTAGAGAATAACAGCTGATAAGCACGTCTAGTATCTCAAATATTCGAAGGACGAAAAAAAAATAACGGGCCAAGCCATGCTTGAACGCATAGAAGGCAACTTTGAGGCGGATACTACTTAAACTCGGTTCGCTAATATTTATCGGTCATCAAATCCGTTTTCAATTCGCGCATGGCACAGAAATACCCATGCGAGTAGAACCATAAGCAGAAATCAAGGCTAGGGCGGAAGGGGCGTAAAATTATTTTTCACATGCTACTTTAAAATTTATTGCAGAAATCGAAACATCATTTTATTGTAGGCGTACCAAAAGCTGTAGCTTCACAATGTCTTGGTGGAATTTTCTTTTCAATCTTTGCTGGTCAGCCATTAATTGTTGTTATGACAACAGCGCCTTTAACACTCTATGTAAAAGGTGAATAGATAAGTTGTTTTTTTTGCGTAGGAAAATTCTTATTCTCTACATTAAAATAGTCATCTATACATTGTGTGGTTGGTATGGGCTTGATTTTCGTGATACATATGCGTTAGTTGGTTTATGGAATTCATTTTTTCTTATCATATATTCAATATTTGGTGTATCGAAAATAATGAAATGGTCAACAAGGTAAATTGAACATTGAAAACTCAATTGAAACGAAATTTTGTCTATCGATAGATCAACAGAAGAAATTTTTGCATTATTTGTTTCTATTGCATTTCTTGTTGATGCTAGCAGACATGTTTATAAAAGTAAGTCTACTTTATAATCACCGCCAGAACCTTCATTGGATATTTTATTATCTAGATTTTACACTTACATATTCAACTACGTCATGTGCACAATATGATGAATATTGGGAAAAATATGACACGAATAAAAGTTCGGCAATAGCTTCAGCTAGTGAACTTTTACATAGTAAAATTAAAGAAATAGATGATTATTAAAAATATTGAAACATTCGTTGCTTGTTTTATGTAGGTCGATGTTCGAGAGATTCTAGTTTATTGTATCTTTTATTAGCACTCGGAACTGTATGGTTGGGCACATTTCTATATAAATTTAAACAAACACCATATTTAACATCAGCTAAACGTGAATTATTAACCGACTATGCATTACCGGTATCAGTTATAATCATGTCGTTAATTGGTAGCATATTTTTTAGTGAAATACACCGTAAGAAAACATGATTTCGTTATTAAGAAGCTTAAAACGATTGATATTTTAGTTCCATCGTTTACTGTGAATGCTGAACAATTGTTTGCTGTGGTTCGATTTAAATCAGTTAATATCAAACAGATAATTGGCACTGGAATACTAGGATTCTCGCTGTCTCTATTAATGTTTCTTGTATGTATATTTCAATACGATGAATTTTGAAAGTAATTTCGCTTTTAGGATCAAAATATCGCAGGTGCAATTGTAAATTCGCCGGCGAATAAGTACGTTTTAAATTTGGCGACTTCAAAATCGAATATTGTAAATCGATCTCTTCTTTTAAATTTAGACTGAAGAAAGGCAAAGCTTTTCATGTTGATCTATTTGTTATAGCGATTCTCAATGGTTTGCTTTCATTATTCGGATTAACATGGATGCATGGTGAGTTCCCTCGATTTTATTCTCGATGTTGGTTATTTTGTTTTGACTTTTAGGAGCCTTACCACTTTCTCCGTTGCATGTTAAAGCACTTGCAGATACAGAAGAACGTGTCGAACAAGGTCACATTCAATCGGTGTAAGAAATAGAAGTTCAATAGATAGTTGAATAATTTTGCCTGAATTTTTGTTTAATTTAGTATTGTTAAAGTGCGTGAAACGCGTTTAACAGCATTGATATCGCATATATTCATTGGCATGACACTATTAATGCGGCATGTATTAAAAGGAATTCCAATGCCTGTTTTGGATGGTTTATTTCTTTATTTGGCATTAACATCTCTGGATGGGAATCAATTTTTTGAAAGAGTTACACTCTTTTTTACGGAACAGGTAAAAATAAGAGATTCAGAAGGATAAGATGAATTTTTCTTCGGTTGATTAGATGTTTAGACGCGAAATTAATTAGTATATTTTTTTTTTAAATTACAAGCTTAGTTTTCCACTTTCGGAATATTGAGAGCGGCTTTTTAGAACTTTTTTGGCCAGGAATGTGGCGACGAGAAACGTGAAGGTTTGAAATCCCCAACACCTTCAGCGCTTTTGAGTCCTATCGGTGCTGCACTGTCGCTCTTGCGACTCCTATTCTGAAATACAAGCAAAGCTCGTCTACTGGACTCGCTAACTCCTCGGCTGTAATCATTGATTCGAAATCCCCGACTCCGATTATCATTGATCGAACTTTACGAAATCTTTATATTTTCCCGAGAAAACCTTTCGCTGACCCAGAAATGTTTGCAACTAAACTTTTGAAAGTTGCAGATTTTTAACCGTATTCTTCCAAATGTTTTCCATTGTTATTTTATCTTTTCTTCAGGCTGCTTATCCACCCAATCATTACATTCGGCAAGTTCCACAACGTAAAATCCATCTATTTACATTTTTGCAATTAATTCAACTTTCAATCTTATGCATATTGGGTTTTTCGCCAATACTCTATACTAAATTAATTTTACCAATATGGCTGGTTGCAATGGTTGGTTTTCGATATCGAATATTACCAAAAATAATTGCAACAAAATATTTACGAGCATTAGATCAACGATTATAGATTTTCTTTTTATTTCTAAACAGATATTGTTTTTATTATTCACAACAGAAAAACAAATCATTGGATTGAAATATCTAACAGAATTTGTTCGTTAAAAAAAATTATATGATGAACTAATATATTAGAACTGTTTTTTAGATAGAAGATGAAAAGTCAATTATTATCTATGCTAAATGTCTAGGACAATAAGATTATTCTATTACCTGTATATGATGCCGATGATCGACATATAACATAACAACTGTTTTAGTACGAATACAGCGTCCGAATCCTATAAAAAATGAACTAGTGTGCATAACTGACGACATTTGAATACACAAAATGATGCTGAAGGTCATCATGACTAAACAAATCGTCACTTTTGATAATGTAAAAAAGACCCTCAAATCTTCAGGCGATAAAATCATGACACATTGTGAAGAATGAAATTTTTTCTTCTTTACTCAAACGAGATAATATCGATAATCGAATTTGAAGGATATCACCAAACTCTGCAGCTCCAATCGAAAAACAATGGTCGGTAATCAAAGCTGTATACGAAATTTAATATAGCTCCTTTTCAGAATCCCTTCCTCGCAATAAAATCAATATGCTGCTATTAAGAGAAGGTTTTAGTTTTTCTTTCAGATTTACGTTGGGTGAATATATTTATTTTTAAATAAAACCAAAAAACGAAAAAATAATTTTTAAGATAAATGACCAATTCTAACAGGAAAAGAAATTCTTTGAGGGAGAGCAAATTTATCAATGCTATTCATTGTATTTTTTCTCTCGGTTTAATTTGATGAATGTTAAATTTGCTAATACAATAGAAACCAAGTTGAACGTTACGGCAACAAAAAGAAGAATATTTTACATGTACATATATAACTCATAAAAGCAAACTAAGTAAATGATTGATTTATATTTACAAAAAAAAGTTTGTTTTTCTCCTAAATGATTCATGTTATTTAACAGTAATTGCAGGCGGCAATTGACGATCTGGTAAAACTTGTTGATGGAGATATTCATATTGATTACGGGTTTCGGTGATCTAAAAGAGATTATATTTGTTGTTGTTGAAAATGTAAAACAAATCAGATTAAAATGTAGTACCTGCTGTAGAATTGCTTTCTTTCGTTCTTCTAATTCATGTTTAACACGTTTAAGTGCTTCAACTTCTTCGCCCAAGGATTCAACACTAGTTGCTTTTCGTTTTCGGCAATTTTGTGCCGCAATCTGAAGAGAATAAATATTTTATTTTCATTCTCACAACTACGAGCGTCACTAGACAGAGATTCGATATGGACTCAGTCAATGACTAAAACCATCGTAGAAGGGGGTGTAGTGAGCACTATTTAGAGGAGGTTTCGTCCCTATTCGTAACTAAACTATCAACATACCTTATTTTTTCCACGACGACGAATATCTTTAATAATATTCATTTGTTCCGTATTTAAATAACTCAAGCGTGCGATATGACGATTATATTCGTCTGTATTCGAATGAGTTATATCGTTTACAGTAAGAGGAATGTTATGTTGATTTAAAGCCTCTTCGTCTAATTGTCGTTGATTATTCGAGCGAATACTTGCTCGTCTTAATGTAATACGTCGCAGTGAATCTCCATCAGCTTCCGCCTAGATAGATTTTCAAATGAAATATTTGATTTTTTTTTATTAAGATAATTATATACCCTTTCTGATTTTGTATCATCGAATGTTATTTCACTGTAGTTCTAAAAATTCAAATACTTATAATCAACAAATATCGACAATGATCATACTGACTGAATATTCATCGTCGTTGAAAATACTGAAAGGATTCATTGATGTAGATTCGTTTGATGATATTGTTATTTCATTGACTGTATTTTCATTATTATCAATCGATTGATTTGGAATTATTGGATTAGCAAACATGTTCTGCTCGCTATTTTCCTCAAGGTCAAAAACACTTGACAGCCAAGTTGGGTCAGTTTCTTCGTCGAAATTTTCCAAGAATGAACCGGTTATATTCTCGAAAAGTAAAGCACTATCGTCCGCTGTTGTTGCTTTATTTGGTGAAAATGGATGAGTTGATGCTTCGAATTTAGATAAAAATTCTTCGATCCATTTCTATTACGAAAGAAAAAAATGCGCAGTCATTTTTTATAGTAAAGACTATTTGATAAGAAAAACTAAAAGAGATAACATACATCTTGTGACGTCGACGAATAACTGTTCGATGTCGACGCCGCCGATTCACGAAAGATTTTCTCACCTGAAAATATCAAATGAGAAACAGCAGGTTATATCAATATTGGCTTCATTGCAAAATGATAACACGTTTTTGGCGTCTAGCAAAAGAACAGACTCGTCTTTTAAAAGGCACCATTTTTATCTTATAAATTAAAAATTAAGTCTGTTTGATAGATTAATTTAGTGAAACAAAACTAGAAAATGAATGATCAAGTTTCGCTTTAACTTACCAGTTTCAGGATCTATATCAAATTCGCTGGAATCTTCATCATCCAGCATCGATGAATCATCTTCATTAGTGGTGATTTTTTTCCCATCAATGGCAATTTGTATTTCAGCTGAATAAACATTAAAATCAACCGTTTTCTCCGTTCCAAAACAACCAATACTTGAATCATCAAGTTCTTTATTGTCGTCAGGCAAAGGCAACGGACGAATACCTAATTCAGCAAAATCAATGTCATAGGATAGTAATGCGTCTTGGCCATATATTGGATCCATTGTGCCACTCAAGTAATTATAAATAAGGCAACTAGACGGGAAAAAAAGATTTTAATGCGAGATGACGTCAATGGCTTCTTTCAATACCTACGAGGAAAAAAACAAGAGTATTCGACAGGAGAAACAAAATAAAGGAGTAGGAGCAGAATGCGAAGAAGAGAAAAAAGATTTCTTTTACTTCTCTGTTTCTGTGACGCGAGGAAAAACAACAAGAAAGAAAAGAAAAAACAAGGCAGTTCATGTACTTTATCGAACTCTCGTACGGCGAACAATACTTTTGCAGAGGCTTGTTCTTTTTATATAATCTTACAACAAAAAAATCAGTAATAATCATACTGCCGATCGATGTGAATTAATAAGTGACGAATATCATCTTCATCAGAATAACAATTGTGCCATTTTCCTATTCTACGAGTAACATGGTTGAGTTAGGAATTTTTCTATATATGCGATGTCAATAAAGATCACTGTTTCCACTCATTAAATATTTTTATGTGAAAGTGTTTGACATGAGACTTTAGAATTACTTCTAATTTAGAACATTTTGCAGCGCTTTATTGCAGTGCTCTTTTAATGTAACAGTTTTGCACTCTATTAAAATAAAATAATGCCAGTCGATAGTCACGAAGGAAAATATTGAGATCGCTCTTAACTTTTTCTGACAGATATTAGAAAAATTCATTTAATAAATCAAGGAATATGCACAGCAGCATCTAGAATAACTTACAATTGATTTTCTCATAGGAAATTTTCGCTTTTCATAGTTTTCTTATCAAGTCTTAATGAAGCTTTCTTATTGTTAAATTACTATTTTCAGAACGCATTCTCATCTGATACTTGAGTAATATGCATACGATTTTTGGCAATCTTACTTCGAATTACTGCAAATCCTCATTGTAGTTAATCTTATCTATATATGTATTAGGATCAACTCTTTTCCTATTGATTAAAATAGATATCCTCCATGAATATGTCATGTGGATGAATCCGATTCAATTCGTTAAGTACTATTTATTAGTACTTAATACTAACATTAAGAATCCGAATATCGTTTCCCAATCCGAAATCCCTTGATTTTATAACAAAAATCCACACAAAATCTAATCGGACTTCCGTCGGTATGATCCCCGATGAAATATAATTGCCCAGAGTTGCCGTGTGTTTCGAGATGTAGGCGGGGAGGGGGCTAACCGCTCCCTA
>CAJNYU010002677.1:0-22693 GCA_905331475.1 Rotaria socialis | reverse complement strand
CCCCCCCCCCCCCCCCCCCCCCCCCCCCCCCCCCCCCCCCCCCCCCCCCCCCCCCCCCCCCCCCCCCCCCCCCCAAAAATGAGTTGTTTTTGAAAATTCTAGTTCATCGAGAAAGTTGTTGTCGAAGAAAAAAATATCATATTCAAAAAAAATGAAGACGAGTTCAAATATAAAAATAATAAAAGTATTTTTGAATTATTTAAATTTCGAAACAAAAACTATTTGTAATTACTTTAAGTGCCCACATAAAAAGCTGTATAAACTACTGTGTTGTTGTTTTTAGATCTTAGTTCTCCTCCCCTCTTGCAAAAGTATGCAGTTAAAACGTGCTATAATATATAATTATTAAGAATAGCTTCTAGCACGACAGGTTCAATTTTCCGCTGCACACTCAGCAATGAATTACATTATGCACGCAGCATGATCTATTATACAATCGAGAAAAAAAGAAACGTTCTCTTTGACCGTTACCACTTTACATACAATACAAAATGCAGTTATAGTTGACTATGAAGATAACCAAAGTATTTTTTTAAGATATACGTTATTTAAAAATAAAATTTATATTTCAACAAAAACGTTTTCTAGCAGGAAAGATTCCGCAGAAAGGATTCGAATTTAGGGAGCGGTTAGCCCCCTCCCCTCCATATCGGCAAGCCTGTACTTAGCGCGTTCGGCATAACATCTAGCGTGTGTGTATAAAAGTGATGAACGATTTACTTTCTTGTAGCGATTTTCGATGCTATATTTGTTGGATACTGAAGATGTTATTAATTTGTTCAATATTAAATGATTAATGGCGTTGCTTTCGAATTCTATCTAAAAAAAATCACTATCATATAAAAATCTGATTTAATTACAAGATAAAGAATCACGAAAAAAGAAAGAAATAATTAATGTTCAATAAATCATGTCATCAATGTATCTAATTGACTTTGAATTGACTCAAGCTAGAAAGGTAAAAATCAATAAAATCCTTTTACCAATTAGAACCGCTTACCTTTTCGAAAAATGCATAAAGCTCATCTTTATTAAATTCAGTTTGTAAGTTTTCAATTTGCTAAAACAAATAAGAAGTGTTAACTACAATGTTTAGAATATTTTATGAATCATGAGATATATTTCTGAGTTGTAGCAAATAAACTAAAAATGTACAAATTAAATCATAAATTCAAAAGGCACTGCCAGTTATATAACTCTTCGCTATGTTCTTCAAAACAATCTTACTTGCGTTTGCTCATTTTTAAGTTGAAATTCGTAAATAGCAGTTGGCCGTTTAACTTTACTCTTACTTGCTTGTGTTATGCCAACGTCTAATGTCCAACGAATATCGGATAACTAGGGAAAACATTCTTTCAAAAAAAGACGAAAATATGAAGAAGATAATTTTCTTACTGAATGTGAAGCAATATGAGAAGATTTTAAACGTTCAACAATCTCTTTCGCACTTGCTGACCATTGCTCAACAAATATTTTAGCCTTAACAAGAAAAGAATTAATAAACAGTTTTTCCGTTGATTAGCATTATACTTTATTTTCATCAAAGTTTTGTTCATTGACTAAATCATTTTCAAGTATTTGTGGTTTTACTAAATGATAAGCCGATTGAAGAAACATATATTCAATTGTTTCAATCATTTGTTTGATATTATCTATTGGCAAATCAAAAGCTTTTTCTAATTTCATTAATTCATCTAATGTGAATATTGTTTCATTCTGAAATAACGAAAATAGTCAATGCGGCTATGTAACACACTAGGGTTTTTACTTGTCGGCCTGCTTTTTCAGCCACACGTTGGACAAGTTTTCTAAATTTTGTATTATCTGTTGCATTAATATGTTGAATTGAAGCTTTTACTCTAATACAGAATATTAAAAGAGACTAAATTCAACGAAAAACTATTCTTACTTTGAAGAACCATCTGCAAATATTGAACTAGACATTTTTTTAGTAAATAAAAGAAAAAAAACTAGATAGATAGATGCATCATATGTTTACTTATTGTGATTGTGAGTCATTTTTAACCAATTCGAAGGAGGCTTTTCACCGGGCACTGGAATGGAGGGACATCTATCGGCATGCACTGTAAAAAAAATGCCATGTGTCTAACGAGACATGCCATCCGTCTTAAGTCTTATTCAGACGAGAAATACGTCTTGTTTTTAGACATGTACTGACTACAGACAGGAAAGCGTCTTAAGTTCCTCTTTCTCGTAAAACATTGTTACAGCTATGGACCAATAGATCAATTTTTTTACTTTCTTTCGTAGCTATGAGAATTTACTTTCGGATGTGATACAAAGGATTTTATTCGATTTCTTGAAAATATTTAGGATTTCACTCTTTCCAGAACTAGTTTTTCCGATGACTTTTCTGCCGTGAACTGCTTCACATTTTAACTCGAATTGAGGATATTCGTGGTTTTGAAGAGATCCGTATCTTTTGATTCGATATCTGAAGTGAAGGGGCTTTAAAAATATGCAAACCATTTTACCGAAATTTATTTTTTTATTTATTTCTAATATATTTTCAAGTTTTTTATTTGTTTTCTAGATGATCGAAAAATTATCAAAAATAACCGAGTATAGCTATATTTTAATATTGTATATTTAAAAAAATATTTAAGACTTTTATTTTTTTTTTCGTTTTAGACTTCTGTTGCATGAGTTTTCCCAGACGCTTCTATCAATCTATGGTTCACTAATTCAAGAATTCATGTTTTTATATGAGCCTTAGATATTAGAAAAAATATTCTCAATGAAATAATTTTTTTACCCCTTACTTGAGTTAAAATTATATTTAAAAATTACAGGAATTATTATAAAAGTTTTTTATATATATTTTTTGATGTTTAATAAAATTCCTCAAAAATCAGATTTACTCAAGTAAAATATTTTCGAAGATAATATTTTATTCCACAAGAATATCACCTTCGAGGAATTTCATTAAGCATCAAAAAATATATATAAAAAAATTTTTAAATATAATTTTAACTCAAGTAAAGGATAAAAAAGTTATTTCATTGAAAATATTTTTTCTAATATCTAATGCTCATATAAAAACATGAATTCTTGAATTAGTGAACCACAGATTGATAGAAGCGTCTAAAAAAGGCATATGCAAAACGCTTGCTTAGATTGGTGAAAATGATCCAATCGGAAAACTTTAAGACACGTCAGTGTCTAAAATCGGTTATCCGTTGACACTTGAAGTGTCTTAACAAGACGTATTGCGACCAATCAGAAATTTCTTCAAGTGTCTTGTCTAAACGCATGAACCGTCTTGTTTGTACACTTCATGTGTCTTGATATTTTAGAGTGTCAAAAGATCGCGTTGACCTTGTACTGTTTCACACTAATTTTTTACTATGATCTCTTGGTTTGATGTGAAACTATTGAAAGAAGTGGAAATAATATATTTTCATATTCGGAAGTAACACATTCTAAGTGATCTACGTGGATTTAAATAATGCACTGGAAATAGCCGTAATAGTATTTTTCAGAATATTTCAACTAGTGACACGAAAAGTCTCACTGTCTAAAAAAAACGATACGAATTGCTGTATAACATTCTTTTATCAAATATACTATACATGCGAATATTTTGGGGGAGTTGCATACGCCATTTCAAGAAAGAGCAACCCCATAGATAATTGCCTTATTAGAGAAAATGAGAATTCATTGGAAAGCAAATTTCAGTGGGCAAAGTTTCGAGTTGGCTAAATACGCGAGGAGTTCTTCATTTAATTACACGCGAATGTTGGCCTAAGGTGCTCAATAGCTTTCGCCAAATTCGTTGCTGATTGTGCACCAATAACTTGTGATACTAAAGTTTTCTATATAGGAGTCCACATTTTCTAGTCAACGCTCGATAAAGCTCCTAGAATATAAGAATTCATAACGCATTACTAGGGACTATCTTGGATATCGACGATTTATAGAGGCGTTTAAAAATTCGAAACCCAAACAGACTACTATCACAGTAAAAGTGCATACTACGCAAAAGGAAACGAGCGCAAGATAACAGACACTGTGATCCTGGATGTATCCGTTGGTGTGTCCGTTGTTTCGCTTGAAGATAGATTTTGTGAGTAGCTATCATCATTTGTAGCCATTCACTGTTGCCAACCATTCATAATCCTGATAATCCCTTTAGATACTCGTAGTTCCCGATGTGCTTGTATGTTTGTGGTGCATTATTTTATATGTAAATTATCTGAACTACTTTGAAATTTTCATGCTTCATCCATCGTCAACTGAGGTCGAACATTGTGATGGCCAAAAACAATCTTACATGAATGAAAATATTAGCGTATGCTATCAGTTCCTACAGTTTACGACCGTGCTTTCTTCACATGAGAATGCGAACAAATAGACAAAGATTTTATTTTTAGCATGAAAGATGTTATAAAGCAAAATGTTTAAAGATCAATCAAAAGTAAACACGACGTAACATATCTCGGCTTTGCAATATTAAAACCATAGCACAAAGCTATGTCTAAAAGAGTATTCATCGTAATTTCTGACCATTTGATTGTATATCCTTTTTTTATCAGAGATAAATTAAAGCTAGGATTGTTGTCAAATAACGGAGGTTATCTTCACTAAAATTTTAATAATCCATACTAATGCAATAGTAAATACAAGGGCAGATGTCGACATCTTACAAACCTGACTAATAATGCTACTTATCTTAGACTTCCATTAAACGGATGAAATCTAAAATCCATAAGAAATATTTTCCACCCAATGCAGTTTCTGAATGTTCTATTCCTACAAATAGATTGCCCTCCCAAGTCATTTTAAAGAGTTTCAGTATCTACGAATTGCACTAATAAATACATGTTTATGATTATAACCGTATTTGAATTTTGATTTTTCTGAACAGGTATTAACCTAAAACACTAGGTTCTTCTCTTATTTATTATGTAATATTATTAAAGTCATGTATTTTGCTGATAGCGATGATGAATTTTCATCCAAGTAAGTTATTAATTTTAAATAAATAAGCTGTAAGTGAACACCGCTAATTTCCGAGAAAAATGAAAATAAACTCTTGTCACATTAGAAACCAGTCATTCTGCACTGTACTTCGGACTACTGCTATCATTTAACCGCATCATTAATCACAATGCACTTTATAACGACATACGAGTTGTGGCAAACTATCAGAAGCTTTTTCTTTAGTATAAAATTGAATATATAGCTTCAATAAAGTATAAAAAATTCCTTTTCCTCGACCCCGATGTCGTTCAGTTAAACTTTATAAAAATCATTATTTTGCTTAAAAAGCTATTGAGCGCAGCCCCATTGGGACTAAAATGTGGAACTCACGTATATCCCTCGACAAACCAATAAAAATGTGTAAAATGAAAAATTTCTCAGACTACTGACTTTTCAAAATAATTGATCATCACACCAAAAGCTCTCTCATTTATTTTTACATTTTCAAAAGATTATTGTATTTTGGTTGGCGCCCTTGTTTTCTTCGCATTTTTCCTATTTTTTCGTTTTTCCTTCATTTCTAAATTTTTTTGTTTTAATTAATAATTAGCTTTTAATGTCTGCAATGGGGGGGGNGGGGCAGAATTTTGCGGCTCCCCAACCCCCCGTATATTGATACATATAGGTGTAGATTCAACATGAACTTCATACATGTATCGTCCTATGCTTTCTGTTGCATTCATTCGCACAGTGTAGGCTCGATATTGAGGTGAATGATTTTTCTCTATGGTCTGTTAAGTTAATTAGCTTTTGCGTAGGTACTAAATTGAGCTCCAATGTGTTTCTTTCCGATCTTTTCTCTGTATATATATGTCTGCATTTTTCTTCGTGTGTTTATATTGACTGATTTTTGCATGGGAAAATTATCTTCATTGTCCCTCACACATTAAGAAGAATGTAAATATTAGAATCAGGTAAGTAACGATAGCAAATGTTGACTCTCAGTCAACTTTATAGTTGATACAGAGAAAATCAATTTTATACAATTTCTTTCTTGTGAGCAAGTTTATTTTCCGTTAAAAGAACAAGGTAGATTAAGCTGTATTCAGTATTATCAAAAGTATTGCATTCCATTGCGAAAGGTAGCTTTTGTCTTTTATAATAAAAATTATAAAAGCTGCTAGAGACTTCCACCATTGTATTCACATAGACCGAGAAATTAGTATGACGAGTCTTGAGAAACCTATTACAAATTCTAATTGTTGGATTCCACTGACTTTGGTTAAAATAGACTTCCTTTGAGTTCAGCATGATATTGGCAAGTTTTATGTCACTCGATTATCTATAAGCGACAAGAAATGCTAATTTCCTTTCTCGATGCAACGCACACTTCTAAACATTTCGCAACACAATTTTGATTAATTTGTGTAGTATATTAACGCACGCACTTGCTGCCGAAATCGAAATGTGTGCTAATAAGAGTTAGTTATAGCAGTATGCAAGGGTGACGGAGCGCCATTAAGCTAGGTGAGACTCATCATATTTTTTTTCTAACGTGGAATTGTATGAAAGCATTAAGCATAAAATAAGTCTTCTTTTTATTGAACTTCAGTAAAAATGAAAATCGTCAGTATAAAAAAGAAGATTGTAAAATGGTAAAATATACTTTTCTTTGCTCCTACTTTAATGCAAGAATAAAATTTAGCAATAATCAGTACAAAAGCAAGATGAGGCTGAGCCTCATTTTGCGAGATTTCGGTGAGACTCAAGCCTCATGGGTTTCAGTGACTCCGCCGCCGCTGACAGTATGTCAAAAGGAACACAAAAGAATTTAATATTATTCAATTGAAGATAGAGAAAACAGAACTAAAAAACAGTAACTAATCAGAAGAGACCACCCAGATATCAGTATATGTATATTATTGTAACATTTCCAATGGAGTCAATTAAGCGCCACTCTACTTGTTTGGTTGAATTGACTTTTCATGCATGATATTCCACCTTGCATTATTTTCTTTACATATCATATGTTCTATCGTTGTTTCTGTTGTGAGTATGCAGCGTAAACGTTTTTACTCTCCGTGAACATTCTCACTAGTGCATGCGTTCTCTTTCTCTCACCTCTGCTTCGTCTCTATTTACGTGCCACTTTTCTCAAGGCTCTTAATTGTGTATATAAACGTTTAATTTTCATGTAAACGATACGATACTACGATATAGAAGAACACATTGAAGTAGACTACCGTCGCACGCCTTCTCTGTCTATCCGAAATCATTACAATTATGCTTACCATAATTGATTGTCATATGTAGGATTTACAGATCGGGACTGGTTAAGTGTTGATATAAGTTAGTATCACAAGATAGTAAGCATATACAACAGTACTAGTGTCATTTTTCAATTCATTTCTCTGCTTATTTTATCGTATCGTAATTTCAAATCCAAGACCAAATGGCCTTGCATTTTATTATCTTTTTTCTTAATTTTTTGAAACAGATTTGATGGTATGAAATCAAACAGTAGTAAACATATTTAGTTGACTTGTTTTTTATTTTTATTTTTACACCGTTTGCATATTATGATGATGTAGATGAATGGTTTAGTATTTCGCAAAAACGCTTGTATTCAAGCAGACACGGTTAAAATACAACCACTTATGAATATATGTCACAGTTGACATGAGAATTTCAGTTGAGATTGGAATGCGCGAAAAACATAATTAATCGAAAATATATATTTTTCTTTTTTTTTCTGTGCGTGATAATAGATTATAAAAAAACAGAGTAGAGAAGAAATGCTTCTCAGATAAATTCAATGTCCCCATAGTTTAAAAAAATACACAGAGAGTGAATTAATCATACCCAGGTCGAAGCGTCCAGCCTGGAAATGGCCGGTTCCGGGTAGTTCCGTTGATTTTGTGGCAGCAGTATTCCGGTTGGAAAATTTTCCGGTGATTTCCGATCAACTCCTGCCGAAAAGGACTGGAACTTGACAGGAATCCACCGGAAAAGTCCGACCATATTTTTGACCGGAATACTGCTTCCATGTTCCAGCGATTTCTCGTGTTTTCCTCAGAATATGGCGACTTTCCCGCATATTTCCTGGAGTATCCCCTACGAGATCCGGTGGCCGGAATGTTCGACTTGGGTACAGATAAAAAATCATAGATGTCATAATCCCATTACACTGGGTAATGAGAATCGAAAATCATAGTATCCTAAGCTTATACCATATGAAGTGCATCAATATCTACATATCACTCGGTTATCAATGAATGCTCCCAAAATATTCCGATACTACCACTCGGGTAATGACTTCATTACCCCAACGATGTAACTATGTGTTAAAAGTTGAGGAATTTGAGTTGTTTTGGTGTAATGACCTTTGGGATAACAAAGTGCCTACCCTAAACATCGTTGCACCAAAACAACTCAAATCCCTCAACTTTTAACATATAGTTATATCGTTAGGGTAATGAAGTCATTCCCGCGAAGGTCACTTCACTGGGAGAAATGGGTGAGAGTTCTTCGATTGATTAGGATCGAAATGTATCTCAGTTCCGGCTACAAAAGTCGTTACCCGGTGGAACGGGATTATGACATCACTCTAAAAAATACACAGAGAGTGAACTAATCAGACAGATAAAAAGTACACAGAGAGTGAATTAATCATACAGATAAAAAATACATAGAGAGTGAATTTATCATTGAGAGATAAAAATACAAAATGTATTTTTCTCAGATAAATTAAATGTCCCCATGTCTCCATAGTTAAAAAAATAGACGGAGTGGAATTATTTAAAAACTCATTGTAAAAAGATGCAAGGAATAATTCTCAGTATAAAAATTTCTAAAGTCAGATCTCAACGAAAATTCTATTAATAGAATTAAGAACAAAACTATTCCAAACTCGCCTGCCACACACATATATACATATATATATAGCGAGAAGTATGGTTTTATAGGAAGTCCGTACCACCCGACTTATGTATTTATCTTAGAATTTTAAGTGAGACCTAAATAAGACTGAGAAATTTGTAAATTAAGATTCAGTAATTCATTTTTTGTAAAGTAAGTTGAGATGAATAATCCGTTAAACGTCTGTTTATCAATTCTGGCAATGATGGTATGAATTCACTTAACAATTTTTAAATTTTCATAAATCATTCTAGATGAAACACTCAATTCTTCTAACTGGCTCTACAGGCTACATTGGCACTCATTTAGTATCTAAACTGCTGCGCCAAGCAAATGTTGAACGAATTCTGTGTCCGACCAGAAAAGAGAGTCCTGAATTATTTTGGGAATCGTTTGCATCAAGTTCAAAACAATATGACCTGAAACTGAATGTATCCGATCTGAAATCGAAGATTGAGCCGATTAAAATTGATTTGGTTGCAAATCGAAATTCATTATTAAAATCGTTGGAACCATACAATAAAACAGTGACAGTCGTTCATAATCTAGCATGTGAAGCCAACTATGGAGTCCCGATCGATTTCTTTAAACCATGGATGGAAATAACGGAACAGTTGACTGAGTTCTGTATGGACTCTAAATATCCCAAACAGTTACTTTCAACTGGAAGTTATGGACACTATCTGCTTGATCATAAGCATGCTGCAGAAGATTACTATTGGATTAATGGCTATTTCGGATACAAGAAATGGTTGAATACTTACTTAAGCAAAAAATTTTCACAAGGCTTGAAAGGTGTTCTTTTTGAGCCAGCCTATGTTGTTGGTCGTTTCGATCCTGGTCAATCATACATGTTCTGGCGTGTGGCTCGTATATTTGCAGCATTAGAGTATGCTTTTCAATATAAAATGCTTCTCACGCCCATTGATATGATAATGGATAATTATATGTTAGCGTTGAATAGTCCTGATGCAGTACCGAATATACTTAGCCCGTTTATACCAGAACCATTTGATTTACCGAAACTAATACAAAAGCTCGTGCCTAATTTGAAATTAGTCGATTATGAGATGTTTCGAAAGGAGGTCGACGAAAAATTAGCGAAGAGATCAAAATATTTTGGTCCGAATCTGGTACACTGTATGAAAGAAGTAGAGAAAAAAACGAAAGCCGTCTTCCATCCGTTATATGATATTTCCAAGTACAACAATATCGATGCAGCGGCATATTTTTTCAGCTGTGGGAGCTTGAAAGAAGCTCTTCAATTAGGACAAAAAGATAAACTTGGATTTCAAAATAATAAACAAAAACAAGCAAATTAAATTACTTTTCAAAGGAGCACAAACATCATTGAATTGCAAGTAAAATTGAATAGAAAGCTGTCATGTTTACGAGCCCAGTTTCAAAAAATAAGACAAGCAGGATTTTTACCGGTAGACTTTGCTGAGAATACCATATGCGCCAACAGTTTTTGCCAGCCGACAGAGAGCTCTGTCAGCTAGAACTGCGCAGCAAATTCAACTATTTCTCGAATTCAGTTCATTCTTAGTAGAAACTTTGTAAACATTAATGTGATTACATGTTTCATTAAGCTTGAAATCACCTTCGGTAATCAATAGCTTTGCAGATCAGATCAGTTTAAATAACTGTTTTAAGGCATTCGAGTAAATGTTTCAAAATCTCGAACATCTTACAGTATGGGTCAGAACAGCAAGCTAATTAGAATGACTCATATATTCATAATGAATTCGGTAGTGAAAAATTCACAGTTGTTGAATTTGCCGTGAAGTTCTAGCTGATATGTTTCTCTTTTGAATGACGAGAACCTTGCGGGTATCTATATTGTTTCTATTGATAATTATCTAAAAAAATACCTATCTGTCTTATTTTTTGAAATCATGGCGCCTGAATGTTACAATTTTTATCAAGCGGTTGATATCCTGTGCTCGCTTTCGTTTATAAGGTAGATGTGAATTAACACTCATTCGTACACTTATGTCTTAGCATTTTTGTGAATCGTGTCTTTTTTTTAATTTCAGCAAACGAATATTTTTACTGTTTTTTTCTTTGTCTCTTACATTTAATCATTTTTTTTTTATAATTATCTACTTTCAATTACTAATACAACATATATTGTGATGATCGATCTTCTATTTTTTGCAATAAACGGGGTTTTTGTTAGTCATAAACGAGTTTGGTGCTGCGCATCAAAAGTAGGATGTGACGGCAATGGTCAGCAAAGAAATTATTAAAAGAATAATACAAGAACAATGTAAATTTCTTGAGAAAAAAATAATTTTATTTTTGTATGTTTCCACTTATTTTGAATTTTTACACGTCAGTGATATTATTGGTCTCTTTATTTCTTATTCTACTGAATCGACTCAATCAAATCAGATTTTCAGAGTTATCCAAGCATCAAGCACTCTCACAATAACTATTCTAATAGATCGAATCGGGTGCTTTTTGTACATCGAACCAGATGTTTTCTAATTTCGTTCATTGACATGCTTGAAATATGCATGTTCTTCTTCATTGAATATGCATAGATTTCATTCAGAAAGCTTCTAAAAAACTGCTCTATTATTGTTTTCGTTGCATTTTTGCTCAGCAGAGCAGTACTAATGATGTGCGCCATAATGAAAAATATGAGAAAGAAATTTTGCAAATGAAATGAATTAGGCTCATATTGAATAAAAAAAAACAGGAATGCCTTGTGTATGTGATTCATTTAAATACTCGCACATTTCGTCTCTCTTCTCATATCAATCTAGAGAAGAAAATTGGCAACATGCGTTGGTATTTGATCACTCTATTTGCTCTTTTTGACAGTCTTCTGTTGCAGACAGGTTTAGCATACAATATTGGTAAAGATTTTTTACACGAAAACAAAGTTATCGAATATTAAAGAGTATTTAATTTTAGGTTCAAGATCTAAGAGGGACGGCACCGATAGTTCAGGAGAAAACCTAAAAACATTCCAGCAACAAGCTCTTGTCAGTCACAATAGTTATCGAGCAAAACACTGTGCACCGGCACTTGTTCTTGACGATGGTATTAGTCAATCAGCTCAAACTTATGCTGAAAAGCTTGCCACAATTGGCCACTTAGTTCACAGCAATAGCGCTGGCCTTGGTGAAAATCTTTATTCAATGAGTAGCTCGGAAGCTTTAAAAACATTAAGCGGTAACACACTATACAGTATTTTATATATTCATTATGAAAATTGAATATGATTCAAGGTAGCCAACCGGTAACAGCCTGGTATAATGAAGTCCAAGATTATAACTTTGGCTCGCCAGGATTTTCATCTGAGACCGGTCATTTCACTCAAGTTGTATGGAAAGGTACAACGAAATTTGGCATAGGACTCGCGTTCAGTAGCGATCAACGTACTGCGTATGTCGTTGCTCAATATTCACCACCAGGCAATTATCTAAAACAATTCGCACGCAATATCGCATCAACAGGTTGCTAAAATAATAATAATATAAATACCAGAAGAACTGATTTTTGTAACAATAAAATATTCTATTTGTATTCGCAACATCTGTTTTAGAAACCGCAAGCTTTTTCTAAAATAAAAAAAAGTAATTAGCTCGCCTGCATTCACTAAAAAATCTTTTAAATTGATATAATGAATAAGATCATAAGTGATTACAATCGCTGCATTTACAAGAAATTCTCATCTAATTTCATTTTAAAGATATTCTTTTCTGATGTAACACAGACACCACCAATCTTGAATGATGCCTTTGAAACAAGTAATTCGCAACGATCACTTGCATCTGTTTCTGATGATGTTCGATGCATAATGCATTGGTTGTGTTAAAACATAGACGGTCTGTTAGAATGAATCATTTTGTGTTCTTTTTTTGAATTACACTTCATTATCATGTGCTCAAAACAGTTCTTTTTCAGAAGTGAAATCTACTTGATCTGACGGACTTATCTCGCTTGAAATGTAGGAGAATATTATGAGTATTTATTTTTTGTGGACGTGCTTGTTTGATTCACTCGTTCAAATTAAAAAGATCCTACTCAACACTCTTCTATTTCAAGCAATGTCTAGAACGTGCTCACACTAATATGTGTAATGGTTCGCATAATTGGAATCTAGGTTTTATATCTATATCTTAGAGAACATTCTTCAACACATGTCGGAATTTCATGTTTTGTTTTTATATCTAAAGTTGAACGAACTGCACGTGATATTATTATTAATCAGGAAATGTTGTTTTTTCTACTATAGATTTTTTCAATGTCTTAAATTTGAATTATGTTTACAGTTTTATTTCAAGCGGCTTCGAATGGAATCCGCCGACATTGAAAATATAGAAAATCGTGATATTTAGGTTCGAAAAAGTCAACTCAATAGCTTTTTCGTTCAAAAATCTCCTTGAATATTTCTAACATGACATAGACTTGGCTCTATGTAGTACTTTAATTATGTGGAAATTTTGCATGGGAACGCTGCCATTCTTCTTCAGATACTTATCATTTAAAAATTTCTCGAAGCCTTACTACAAATGATAGTAAATATTTTTATAAATAAACAATTATAGTTCCGGTTGCACTTAGTTATAATCTTCAAATAGGCTTTTAGTTGCATGTTTGAAAAAAAATGTTTTTATTCTCTACGATACGTAATGATTGTAATTATTACGCTTACGAAAGCAACGTGTACAACTCGACATTGTGCGGATGAATGTTTGGAATTTAATACAACCATTAAAATACATATTTTCTAACCAAACTCATGCTCATATTTCATGAGATTTGCGTCAACAAACTAATTTAATTCTTTTCCCATCGCTTCACTGAATGCCAGTGCCATAGATTGCACACCGACGCAGCGATTAGGTAAAAAATTGATTTTGACTAACATGTAAAACATTGATTCATAATTGTATGTCTGACAGCGTTAGATTCCCATTAAGATTATAGGCTTATCAAATTCGTCATCGACAATCAAAAAAAATAAATTTATAATTATAACTGCTTCTATGAGTTAAGTATGTGCGATTCGTAAGAACTCTGTGATCGTGTCTGTATTTGTGTAACTGGAAGAAAAATATTCGCGTTGAACAAGTTCCTATGAAGTAAACATATAAATAATGTTCTTGGTGATTCTTGGGATTAGTACTATTCTTGTGTTATATTATACTATGAATGTCAATGATTCATTATATAATAGGATTAGATAAATTCGATCATCAACACGAGCATTAGTTGGAACCGTAGAAACAGCTCATTTCTATTGATGCAATAAACCAGATTTTTTTTCTATCCACTGATTCTTCAGACTCGTGTTCACTCATTTCTTCGAGTTCATTCGTTAGTTTTTTTTTTGGTTTGTCCTCAGTCTGGCATTGAATAGAAGAAGAAGAGCGGAACAACGACGAGGGAGTAGAGTGATAGAATAGAAAAGAAAAACTTGACAAACTTAATTATATTTATCTGTCGATTCTTCGTCTTCGTTCGCTCACTATTATATATAATAATAATAAAAAACACTCGAGTCCACATATACATATTGAACATCAGTCGAAACCTATCTGTCTGAAGGAATAAAGTGAATGCGCATGGTAAATCTAAACTTCCAGGTTTTTCTGTTCTGTATATTATTCTTCAATCCGCATTCGTTTGCTATACAAACTGAAAGTTGACGTCTAGTTAAGAGTATGAACAACGTCACGAACTCAATTACGGGTTAAAGTCGTGCGCATTGAGTGTGCAATTATCAAACGTTATATGTATATTCGTCTTTCTTATCAGGAAACTATTTCATGTTAGCTAACATATAAGCTCCTGCGTTGTAGCAGCACACATTTTTTTTATCCGCTCTATGTTCCGCCTTAAAAACAAATTTTTGTTCTCATCAAAAAAAAGAAGAAAACAATGTGACGCGTACACGCCTAAGGACGTAGATGAGAAAAACGAGAAGAAAATAAGGGATTGCAAATATGATTTTCATACGATGGATATTTCAGGCGAATGATAAAATACATTTGAATGCAATAAGATAAATTAGATATTAGAGTCGGCTATCCGTTTTTCGGAAGAATAGTTTTCAGCATTCATGCAGCTTTACCTTCATCTATCAATATCATATCTGTGTATTTATAGTATTGTGGTTGTTTTTATTGGCTAAACTTATCTGCATATTTCTTTGGTGAGTGAAATACTCGATATTAAACAAATAATATGAGTGTACGCGCGTTCAATAGAGAAAATAAGTCTGTGCAGAATTATTTTGAGTATGTGGATATTATCTCATAGGATTCTAAGGTATTTACATAAACAAAATCCGCCACTAATAAATCCTGTGTGACTCTGAAATAAGTCTTCGTATAATGAATTTGAAGATTCCTTTGAGATTATCATATAGAGTTATTTTCTAATGTTTTTCATCAGTATTTTTTTTAATTTCAGTTTTCTTCTCTTGATTCATTATGAGTACACCATCTGCACCAACGTATTTCAATAAATCTGCATATGTTGCATTGTCATGTCTGATTGCTTTTGCCGTTGTAATAACAATATGCATTCTTAAACAATTTATATGGGATCCGCTACTGTCTAGACGTTTTGAAGTACTTCGGCCGGTGTTATCAGAATCTGTTCGGAAACTGTCATACTCATTTTATCGAGCACCATCAACAAGAACATCGCTTTTATCACCTAATTCGTCGTATTCTGACATTTGTGCTAAAACAAATGAACCACCACCAGTATCATGCAAAAACTTTCTTACCGTCACGGAAAGTTTGCCATCCAATGGTATTCAAAATCAAATTCATACTAATGAATCAGCTCGTCGCACTTATGGTTCATCGTCAACAACTTCGTCTTATGCCTATACAAACTTTGCTTCTGGTGATTTCGATGATGAACATATAACTGCTCCTATTTTATACTTTAGTTTTCAATATAACCTATTGGCGACTAATGTCAAATTGACTGTACAAAATTTACGTCATATGAATAAATTTAAAAATCCAATAAATGCCAATGCTTATGTATTAATTCGATGTGTTTTCACAAAAAAAATAGCCGATCGTCCCTTTGAAACATCTCCACAACGTTTTCAAGATTGTATTCGTTTTGGTGAAACATTTAATATATTAAATCATATTCAAGTAACAGATACAATGAATTATGAACTTAAATTTTTGATTATATTAATAACCAGTGGAAATATGTATGAAATAGCTGAAGTTATCTATTCAATGAAAGGCGATAATTTAACAACAGCTCTTTTTGTTGAAAAAGCACTACCAATGCAATTTAAACCCATGCAAAATGAAATGAAATAAATAGAGATCTATTTGTTTATTTGTCGTTGTATTGTATCGAACAAAAAATATCGTCTAATACAAAATCTTAAAAGAACAGATGGAAGATATATATTCTAATTTAATCTTTTTTATTATTAAAGTTGCCTTTGACTTGTCTACGTCAAAACAACATAGCAGAATATTTTTCTATCCATAGCAGCTATTATCTTGTTGCTTATGCCGAATTATTCACTTGATTGATTAATTACTGTTTCTTGTAATGCATGTCGAGAGGGTTTGGCATATTTTATGTGAAGATGATTGCTCGTGCGCTTATTAGTTACACTCATTATTTCAGCTAGTCAATAAACCAACATCGAAAAGCACTTGTATGAAAGCCAATGTCCTCATATATAAAATAATCAAAAAACTAGAGTGTCAATTATTTGCAATGATTTATTTGACGGGCAATTGTTATTTTGTGAGCTTTCCATATGACATCTATTATTACAACTCTTACAGTTCTTTTCCCCGCAACATGTAAATAATGGAATATGTCTTTCTCTATATGAGACAGATTGAAAATAAGACTTCCGAAGCGTCCGCATGACATGAAAATCTTCAGTTGCCATCTTGCAATGTATTCGCTTAAATGTCAATAAGAATCATGAAAATATCGCTTAAATCATAATAAACGAGCCTGTATAGCAGGTGATTTTGTTTTGAATGTATATTCTTAATACAAAAAAAATCGAAATGAAAACTTTTCAGAAAATATTTTCGATTATCCATTATTGTTTTCACTCACAACAAGACAATCAAGAACAGAATAGCCTGTTACTTCATTTATATATTCTTCGTTCGTATCAACGTGTGTAGTCATTGTTCCATAGATTTCTATTTTATTAATGCAAATGTTGAACGTATATTTTTCGACAAATTTTCATCATTAATATATTTTTCAATGATATTTTCATGTGTTAAATATTCTTGAACAATTTTACAACCTGCTAATTGTGATCGAACTGTTGGACATTTAACAGCACGTGATTTTTCAATTTGTTCACGTACGTACCAACATTTTTCATTGATATAATGTTCGGGAATATAACCAGTGTGATAATAAACAGCCGCTATTGCATTATGAGAGGATTTAAGATGAATATTAAAATTGCTTTCATCAAATCAAAATTCATTTGTTCATTGTTAAAATACTTCAATTATTACTTTAGCAGATTTTTTAATGCATCATAAGGAAGTATTAAGCCAATCGATGATTATCTATGCAAATCAGCTAAAATAGCGGTTGCACTGAGCAAATGCAGAACTAATCGTATTCAATTCAATTTGATGGATTTTATTTATTCTTGTATCGAGCATGTAATCATCTGTATGTAGTTGGGTAGAGATTTATTCTTAAAAGTGAACTCGAGAGATCTAGTAGAAATTTTTCGAATATTAAAGCTTAAAACGTTAAAAAATTTAGTACTATTGATTATCGAAGATCGAGAAATGATTGCTCGTAATTGTGCCTAAGAAAACATTTTCAAAAATTGTAAGCGAAACAAAAATTGAAATATATAGTTCTTTGTGATATCAGATTGGATAGATTAAAGACTACAAGAGACTAGATATCGATTAAAATAGATGCGAAAAACTTTTGATTTTTCAATCTTTCTTTCTATTTAATAATGAAGTTTGAAATTATAATCTGATTAAATGCTTTTAATCGGTACAGAATATCGAACAGCAGGTGACTCTTGACAAGAATAATACATAAGTTTTCTTTCTTCAAACTTACACCTATTCATGGTTTTTAATTAATTATGAATCTACGATCTTTTCCCGATGAATAGTAAAGAGTAATTCCTTTCTATAAATATGATTCTAAAAAAACAAGTTCAATTATTAATGTGTTACTAAACATGAATGTACTGATGATCTCAATGAATACAATTTGGCTTAGCCAAGAAAAGATTCACAAAGATGTAAATCAACCGACTGATCGGTCGAGAGAATACAATTGAATTTCTCACGGAGGTTGAACAAGTTGTATCCGGTTATATGATGTTTTCCCAGTGAATGTTAATCTAATTGGCTTTGTTCGCTGACGCTTCTTTTTTCATTATACATGGTACGAATCTATCTCTATAAGTAAAGTAGTAGCGTACAACATAACGAAGCTCATTTAGAATACCCGGACATATGTAGCAAATTTTCTCACTATATTAGCGTTTAAGATAGAGCATCTGATATCTTAACAGATTTCCGGTTCTGAGAGTAATCAAATTTTTTAATAGTCGAAATCTAGTCTATGAGAAGACGCTCGATTTCTGGTAAAAGACACGTGCAATATCCTCTCATATTAGCCCGTAGAGGCTACCCTCAAAGGCCCATATTGTGTTGTGTTACTTTTTTTACTTTAGTGAAGAAAACGCAAAATAATTTCCCAGGATTATAATATCACAAGGTTAAATTGCCAAGATTCGAACTATTCGATGATTTTATGTCAAATTCAATCATATTAACTAAAAACACGTGCAGGTTCAGTGGAGATCACCATATGATGCGTTCGGAGAATATCCCCGGAAACTCAATTAAGTGCTAGAGAACCAAACCTAGCAGATATAACAGATATAGAGATATACAGCGTATAAGGGGTGGGGGTCTAGGGGGTACAGGAGTTATAGGGGTGATAGGGGTGATAGGAGATTTTTTTTCTCTTTTATCTCTTAATTTTATTTAATTATAACTCAACTACAATAAAATTTTCTTTCGCAGATATTACTCATATCAATATTTATTTGTTGAATCTTAAGATTCAAAAAATAAAGGATATTCTCGGAACGCATATAATCAGAAATGAAATAAGTATTCTGGAACATTATTTTATATCTAAAATGAAAAATAAAAATAAATTGTAATTGATTAATATATGAACAAACATTGTAAACAGAGGAGAAATATATAGTTTATTTTTTTTTAAGGGGGAGATACACCCCCAATAGGTATATATTTATTCGCACCAAATTGTAGAAAAAATGAAACTGTACATCCCTGAAATGTTTTCGGCAAGCGAACGTGCCCTCTAGGGGCCACCTAGCCGGCCTACTATTTGAAAATTATTTTAAGCAAAGCTTTCTACTTGATGTCTTGGCAGTTCGATACTTGCAGGAGTAAACTCACAGAAAATATGATTTTTCCATTAGAGTGCGTTTTTGCAACTAGAAAGTATTTTTTTAAAACCTTGTCTGTGATTTCAGGAATATAATGCATTATAATTAAAAAACTGCCTTGGCAGAAAGATGCACCATGAAATTCTTAGTAATCTGAGCGCATCAGAATTTTCATTTTGAAAAAAATTCGAAGAAAAAAATAGAATTTTTCGTGCCTCCTTCAAGAGAAAAAACGACGAAGAAAGATTTCTTACTAGTTTGGGTCTTATGTGCCGCATTTTTTTACTTCAGGATAAGTATCACTCTCTCTTTGTTTCATGATATCCATCTCTCTGTTGTATACATGTATTAGTTCATCGCTCTGGCCTATAAATAGATTGGTTTCAGTTTAAATAAATTGGATAATATACAACTACTGTAGTAAGGTATAAAACTTGATTTGATAATATATTTAATTCATTCTTTAACAATGTATTATACATTGAAAATCTAATCCGTATTTCTCACTGATCGTCTATGTTATTCAACTAGTAGTGACCCATGTAGTAAAAACCGCATGAAAATCGGCGGTTAACCGCGGTTTTATCGATCCGGTTACCGGCTCCCATTACCGCAGAACGGATAAATACCGCGGTTTACCGCAAAAAATGATCCGGTATTCGCAACATGGGGAGTTTCAAAGAAGGGTGTTGTATTGACATCGTTTAAAATGAGTGAAATTCAGCGAAAATCTTAACAATATATCTTTTCATACATTTGCTTCCATAATTCTGATTATAAATTTGGATCGAATTGATTGCATTGATTGAAAAATCAAAATAAATTGTTTCATATGTTATAATTCGCCAATTGACTATTTTATCTCAAATGAAAGTGAGATTCATTCGTAATTTTAAGTAACAGCAACATATGTAAGAAGTAGAATTTATTTTTTCGTTTGTCATTTTATTCACCGCGTGACTACGTTGATTGCAAACAGTAGGACGAAAAATCAAACTAACAATGCCAATTTATTTTGCTCTTTCTTTTTCAAAAAAAAGAGACGCATGACATTCGAGTCTTCATACAGACGAAAATCAAACAGAAGTTCACTTTTTAATAAAGTATCAATAGCTACAAATCTAGATGTTGTTTGTTTTCTACAAAGTGGTGCTCTTTCTGATTTAAAGGTTTAGACTTTCTTAAGCCCCCTCCCCACTCAGAATCGACTTGCCACTTGGAACGATTCGTTCGGGCTGAAACTTTCAGGAATGAATAGTCCTAGTGAGAAACGCTTGTGGTAAAAATTTCAGCCATGTATACCTTACTAAACTAGACTTACGACTTATTTTATAGCTTCCACAAAAAATCAAAATAACTTCATAACTATCAGAACTATCGAGGTCGGATCGGTTTTAAATTAAAGCTAGCCTCCATATGCAACTTTTCATCGAACAGAATTTTGAAATTCGCTTCTACTCATTTTTTATAAGTATTTCATTCAGTATGACTCTAAAATTAGGTACAAAAGACGCAGTAAATTGAACTTTTCTCAATCCAGGAATCTAGTATGAAAAATCTGTTCGATGAAAAGTTAAGTCCCATTGAGACCTTTAAAATAAAAAAAAACATCGGGCAACGCTTGAGCGAAGCCGAAGTTATTTCAGCTTTACTATTTGAAAACCGTGTTTTGAGAAAAACGCTAAAGAAGTTTTCGAAATTATTTTTTTCATTTAAAACTTTAAAAACTGATTTTAAAATGGAATATTTCCAACGTATCGTGTTATATCTCATAGAGCGTGCTACAAATGAAGTCAGCTAACTTCATCTACCATGGCCAAGTGCTATTGCGATCAACTGAAGTGAGCCTAATTTTTTAAACTTAAGTGCGCTACTATGAACATGATAACACGTTGATAATTACGCCACTCTAGCTCACGCGTTAGGCTCACTTCCTATGACCTGCTATTGCTCTTTTATTTCTCGAGTAAGACATGTATTTTTATGCTGCTGTTCATGATTGATATGTGGATACACATCGGTCTTGAGGTAAATTTAACGAAATTGAGCTTATTTCGATAACATTCAGTAACAAGACACATCGGGTTATATGCTACACATCTCACACTCTCGTTGGCATAGCATTATGAATTCTTTATTTTTAGATTTATTACCTTAAATCTTCAATGGCACGTTCTTCGGCTTTAAAAAAAGAGAAACAGTTTCGACTGACTAGAAATACTTCCAAATCACGAAGAATCATTAATAGTGTTAGAAAAAATACACGTGAACTACAAAATTATTTTATTTCTAATAAAGATCAGTCAACTAGCAACGAGCAATTCACGTATAAAACAAGTACTTTTACTGGTCCATCGTGTCAGAAACTAACAAATTTTCTTAAACGAAAAGGTACAGATGATAATACTAATATACATGATTCATTGAACTGTTTCGCGTTTAATTTATGTTTCAGTTCTCTCCATTTTTCATCTGTTGTTATCATTTCTCAACAATACAGGGTTTTTATAAAGTAACTTCACGACATTTCTTGTACGTTAAACTAATGAGTCATCTTGAGAGATATAGAGAACTCGATGTTCTCAAAAATATGTAGGTTTCCGCAAAGTATGTATAAACTAAATCTGTCATATGGAGTGCAAACATAATGTAATCATGATTTTAAGTGTTACTAGGCGTGTCACGGTTGATGTAGGTGTGCTTCGTTCAAACGAATACCCTAGACAAACATCTTGTAAGCAAGATCTTGGTCAAGATACAAGGTACAGATAAGTTAACAGATCTTGAAAATTTAGGTACAAGATAATACAGTTATCTTGTACCCAAGATCTAATTTCAGATCTTACATAAGAATCCATAAAATCTTGGATGCACAATAAAATAAAACCTGTTGCATTCTTTAAAAATTTTCAATTTATTTTCATTTTAATTATTCCTCCCGAATAAATCCAGCAAGTCAGATGTTGTGATCTGACTGGCTATAGGTTGGTCCGATATCCGTCGGACCAATTAGAGTAGTCCTCTCTCGAACATCGATCAAGATCAGCATTCTCTTGAATAATCGAGAAATAGTTAAGAAAAAAAAGTTTTGAAAATTTGTGTTTCGTATGTTCAATCAGGCTGTTCATATACAGCTGTGTATGCATTTAAAAACACGGTGAATGACTAAAGAGCATGTAAATACACGAATGATGTCGCTTTCTGTTTCGTTCAAGATCTTATCAAAAGATAATAGTACACGATATTTTTTCCATGATCTTGCCAAGATCTTAAGTACAGATTTATCTGATACAACCAAGATATGTGCATACAAATTATCTTTCCAAGATCTCGATAAGATCTTGCTTACCGATCCCAAGATTTGAAGATCTTGCT
>CAJNYU010002676.1:44205-274697 GCA_905331475.1 Rotaria socialis | reverse complement strand
AGATGAAGATTTTAATCTTTTTTTTCTCACATAAATACCTTATTCTAGAGCTTGAATCCACTTTAGTGTATTTACAATTCGCAACCTTTCCATCCACTGGGAAGCTTTTATCAAGTTTTCGTTTATGAAAACATGTATCAATTTCTCATCTAGTAAACCGAAAAAATATAAATTTTTCAACAATATTGATAACTAGTATATCCTAAATACTGTTTAAACTATTATCATGCACAATATTTCTCAATGAAACCACTAAACACTTCAGCATACTGGCATATTCTAAACAAAAAGTTTTTTATACGTTCTCTCTAGTAATATTTCCTATTGATAGATCCAATAAATTTTAAATGTTAAAAAGGTTTTATTATCTTATTTCTGAACAAAATATGATCTCACTACACTGAAAAAATAAAACTTCTATTTGATCAGTATTTAACTGACCGAAATATGTGAGTTCGACATTTTAGCCCCAACGGGGCTGCGCTGAAAAGTTTTTTTTATTACATTTACATGCACATTTACTAGACAAATAATCAAAAGTGACTGAACTCGTCCGCTTATGTAAAAATAGTACTAAACAATAGGCCATTGTTTTCCGTTCGTTGTTATTCTACCCATTCGATTTAAATTATTCTATCACCCGTTACACTGTTTTTGATCAAAAAGATGTCAGAAATATATATTAAGTTCTACTCTATAAAAATTTTATTTGTATGAGCTACACCCTACTTATACCCTAAATATTTTTTTTGTAACCTTAACCTGCAGGACTCTACAGAGAAGAAATATTAACACGCAAAAAGTTAATGTAAAGAACAAAAAAATAAATACAAATAGACAAGAAGTTTTTTTGTTTTACATAGAATCAAATAACCAATTTTTAATTACTTTAGCATCTTTTACATTTGGTGAAATTGTTTCACCAATAAATGTTTGAAATTGATTTGAATTAATTGATACATACTTATTATACGTATCTTTAGTAAAAAAAATCTCATTATTTTTTTTTCTTCTTCAGTTACTTATACCAATATGTACACCTGCTAATCCACCGTAACAATCGAACCGCTAGAACCAGGCAAAGTACTACAGTTATGTGAAAAATATGGATTATTTTGACATGCTTCTCTGATAAGATGTCCTATTGATATTGACTTGTAATTAACATGATGACAATGATTCAGTTGGTAAATCATTGAATTATTGAAATCTTCTAAATATTTGTATGGTGTAAGTCCTGTTGTTCACCCAATTCACCATTATATCCGACGAGATATAGCTTTGAATTGATCGGAATATTACCTGATTTTAATGAAACGAAATCAAATTTTGGATTCAAATATTGATCTTCTGTTATATTTGGTATTTCGTTGTCCAGCATTAATAAAGCAAGGTCTGTATCCGTATCTTTGAGCTCAGTATGTTCATCAATATTTTCTTCTGCTAAACTACGCTGAAGTATTTTAGTTGTAAATACTATTTTATCAGAATTCAATGCGCACATATTAAAATAAGACTATTGGCTATTAAACAACCACTACCGAAGGTCATTTGAATTGCTGCTTCACGTTCATAAACAACTACAATACACAAAACTAACGATCTAATCGATAACAATGACGATTTTATTTTAATTTCATTTGAAACTTTCGGTATAAAAATTTGCCATGCGTTGATCCGTCATATGTATAAGGATATGTTTCTTCTATCGAATTGGTTTGAATATTAATGAATGCTCTTTCATTTGGAACTAATTTAGGCATATTATTTATGTTGTTTAACATTATTTGTTGTTCTTCTGAGCTAGTCTAAAGTACACCAAAGCTCTTGTAAGTTAAATTAATGTACAAAAATCATACACATTTCTTTTCTTACCAATGAATCTAAATCATTTGAAAATAAACAATAATGTCCCGGAATTAACACTTGTTTCATTATTTGATATAGAAATATCATTCGATAGACAACTTCTATTTATTCAAGATAAATCTATTATTATTCTTACTTGTGTGTCAATAATGAATATTTCAATGGTTCATAAACAATGGTTATTTGAATTTCATCGAGAATGTTTTTATTATTATCATCATCATACTATAAGGTACGCTAGAAATGATCTATTTTTGAATAATTAAAAACTGAAAACTAACGGGTGTGCCAGGTGAAATGAGCCTATCCGTAGTTTTCGAATATCTCGTTCAGGTTCTCGCGTATTTATTTGATTTTTTTCTCTGAAAGATAGTCCATCGAATTCTCTACAAAACCTAGTGAAGACAGTTCTTTCAACGAATCATTATGAAACTATATCCAGTCTACACTACAAGGCTCCAAAATAGTCCACTTTCGAAGCACTGTATTTTGTATTTCCGATTTTGCACTGTTCTTTCCCTACTTAGAAAACGGATTGAGTAGGCTAGTTTGTAGCTCTTGAAAAGCTCTATCAATTGAGCAAAAACTTTATTTTAGCGTCACATCAGGTTATCTGAAAAAGCCTCTTCTTGGTTCGGCACTACTTTCGTTTTGAGAATCTTTCGTATAATTATACGCAATTATGATTTTGTTACATTAAATAGGCAATGATGATGCATTCAGATGTAATACCAAATTGACGATAACTGTTTTCTCTATCATTCTGACAGGGAAATAATGCTATTAAGAGGTTTTTGCAATTCTTGTACCATAAAATGAGGAAGATCGATAGTTTCAAACCGTTTTTGAAGAAAATTGATCGATGGCAACTCGCAATCCTATCCAAATATCTTATTAGAGAGATTAAACCTGAGAACAGAGGAAAATTGCATGAGAGTGGAGTCTCGTATTTGTTTGAATAGAAAAAGTGAAATAATTGTTTTTATAAAAATGCGTATTTGAAAGTGGACTATTTTGGAGCATTGTAGTGTAGACTGGATATAGTTTCATGATGATTCGTTGAAAGAACTGTCGTCACTAGGTTTTGTAGAGAATTCGATGGGCTATCTTTCAGAGAAAAAAATCAAATAAATACGTGAGAACCTGAACGACATATTCGAAAAATACTGAGAGACTCATTTCACCTGGCGCACCCGTTATTTTACTTTCATCAATGTACAATCGAATATTCCATCAATATACGAATAAACACGACTTTTATCAATATTATTTGAAATTTCTTGATCAACATAATCAATTGTATTGTTCATTTTCAATCAAATAAAGAATAATATATAAACATTAACGTTCTTCATAGAAATCTAAAATAGGATGTATGCGTACACTCTGTTTTCCCGTGTAGCGTGTAACTGTACACGTTGTTTCGGAGATCAAAATGTACAAGCAGTTAAAATGTTGATCTCTATAGATAAAAAGAAAACTTCTATTAAAAAGTCACTTATATTTTATTTCTCATGTTGATGAGCGCGCGAAAATTTAAAATTTACCAAATGTGAAACGTTTTGAAAATACAAAGCAAAACCAAGATCTCACTCAATACAAGATACTAACTGGCATTTTCATCAAACATTATTTATTTGCACGAATAGATGTGTGAATACCTAAACAAGAACATTACAAAAGATATCCCAATAATGCATGCATAGGTACAGTTTAGATAATAATATTCATTCAATTGTACAATAAATTAATATAAAAAGATACTTTTTTCTTATTTTTTGATGATCTATATGAAAAAAGTACGAATAATAACACGCAAATTTTTAGTACTTAAAAATTTCAAATTTAAACTAAGGCAAACTTATTCTAAGATGGATTATTTTTTATCGTTTTCGAAAAAGCTTGTTACCGCAGCCGCTATGGGCCTAAAATGCGGAACTCACATAGGCTGTAACTGCTAGTAGATAATTTAATACATTGTCTTATGTAATGAAACATGTTTAGAAGTTTGAATGAATTGAAATGCAATAGTAAAAGATTATTACCAAGAAAATTTTATTTCCTAATTAAGGGAAGCCAAGGTTGCTAAGAAAATGTCAAATTTTATTTAAAGGTAAATTTTGATGTGGTTGAATTTTTTTTCGATTTTTATAATCTTGGAGGGGGCTATGAGGGGTGTTTGTGAGGCGGTGCTTGTGAGGGGGGGGGGAGCCGCAAAAATCTCGCTTTTGAACTTACGCTCACTATTTTCTTCGAAGACATATGTGAGTTCCACAAAATTATTTCTTGTTCATTCATTAATTAATTCAAATTTCTTTGTGAAATATAAAAGTCAAAAGAAAAGAAAGCAATGTGAATAGAATATCATTAGCTATTTTATTGTTTAAGATGTCGCTCTTCTTCTATGAATAAACTGCACGTATAGTATGCAGAATATGGCTTCAGTAATTAATACGACGAAAGGATCATCTAGCAATCACTCTACCAGTAATGGTCAAATGAATAGCATTCTTAAATAGTATGAACGTCTAATTGGCCTTGAAAAACTTGAGTTCTCTTAGTTCTCTTTAACAAAAAAGAACAAATATATGACTCATGAGAAAAGTAGAGATCCAATGAGATGCTGATATTCTTATGACAGATTCGTTTATAGTCTTACTTTTTATGAAGAGAGTATTTTTGTTCTCTATTTGTTTTCATATAGTAGTATAGGTTTTTACTTGATTTTGAGTGTATCATTTTTAATATATAGTATGCGTTATTAGTGAAAGAGATATTTTTCTTTTTAAAAAACCAAGTACTTAATATTACTTTATTAAACTGAATTCTTTTATTTTATATAGGAAAATAAATTTACGATATCTAAATTAGGTAAGATATTATAATTCTATTTGGCACATAATATAAATTATTTCTTTATCCAATAGTCTCGTGTGGTATGGCTCATGGTCAAACAAATCATACAACAGATCATCAAGGTATGATTTTCAATAGACTGAATGATACGTCGATGCCATAGCTATGACTGAACTAGATGTAACCGGTAGTTAAGGATAGAAATGACTATATTCTTATTAAAAAGAATAGTTCTTGAAATCAAATTTGATTGAATATGGTTTATTTTTTAGTTATAAACAATTCTGCATCAAGCCATCAACCGCTAGATCTCAACTGCGAACATGGCGGTAATTTCAAATAGGTTACATAGATGTAATTATTACTTCAAAATAATTTATTTAGAACCTACTTTTCTATTTGTATCTAACGCAAGTAAGTGGTTAAATGTTCATTTATGAGTATCGATCATTATTCTACTTTCACAAATTGAAGACGAGTGCCTGATAGGAGGAATCGTTATTGATTATCAATAGATTTTACGATGATATTGTTCATGATCATGTAAAATAGGATTTTAATTTAGTTACTGAACATGTAGCATCCGGCGAACTTGGTGTGAACCACAATGAAGGCAATTTTATTAACTCCTATGATTTTCAACGAAATATAATTTATATTCTCTTTTTTCATAAAATCAAATAGCACCATTGGATAAGTCGAATCAACAATGTTTGCTTCAAAACAATGTCGCTTTATATGTTCAAGAAAATGGAGTTCCTGACCGCCCTAATGAATTGGCTCAAGGACAAGTGAGTGATCTTAAGCAAAAATATGAACAAGAAGATGACGGTATGAATGGAAATACTTGATTTATTAACCAGTGAAACTTATCATTTTCTTTTTAAAATGTCTGCAGCACAATCATCCATAAGCTCATCTTCAAGTACGACCGGTCTTATAATAGATGAACAAGAAGAAGGTATATGAAAACATAATTGATTTATTGATAAATAAAGTTGATAATTTTCGGTTTGAATTGTCTTCAATAGAGCCTCCCGCAAGTCCATATGCTAGTGTAATTGGATTTGATGAAGACTACAAAGGAGAAGTTGAAGAAGAAGAAGACGACGAAGGTATGAATGCACATATTAAGTTTTTAATAAACAAAGCTAATGATTTAATGATGCAGCATCTTCAATAGAATCGCCCGCAAGTTCATATTTTGATGAAGCTGATTCTCTGGCAAAGAAAGAAGAAGGTACAAAACAATAGTCATTTTTCGAAGGAGTACATTTAATATTTTTCTTTTAGATGGCACGTCATCTTCTGATAGCATAGATTACGCAGAGGATAATAGCGAAGAATGTAGGAATGAGCATAATTTTATTTTTAACAAGCAAAACTAACGATTTTCTTTTTGAAGCGTCTTCAACTGAATCGTTTGCAAGCTCATCTTGTGGTAGAGCTCGTCTTATACCAGTTGATTTAGGCGAAGGTAAAAATCTATGCTTTCCAAAAGTACAACAAACGGAAGAAATTGCAAATGCAGAACATCTTAATCATAACCAAGATAGCAACCAATCGCAGAATGATCCAGTTGCTGAGCCTGTTTCAACTATACCAGCAAACTTGTCAAGCCCAGGTAAGTCAAAATTTTCGTGCTTTATTGTATCCTATAAATTATGTTCTTTCTTTTTACAAGAATTGCCTACGGATGCTATTGATGAAAATCCAACGACTGCCTGTAAATTAATTTCTACACACATATGACGAATGAACACTGCCATTTTTTTTTCTAGCTTCTAATGACCATACGAATGAAACTATTGAGGATTGTGCTCGGTTTCAAGGTAAATGTTCCTTTGAATAGTTTCGAATTAATATCAATGTATTTACCAATTCTAGCATCAATCAGTTTATCAGAAAGCAAAAAAAGATCAATATCATCGGATGAAATTGATGAAACATATATTTCAGGTGATATAAAAAGATGTCGACCATCGTCGCCATAGCATTTATTTGCTTCTGTTCGGTGTTTATTCCGTATAGAAAAACTGTAATATCAGCTTGTTGTTTTTTCTTTTAATTTCAAATTCATTTTAAACCGAGTGAAGTTGTTTTTTTTTCTTTCAAAGTGCTTTGTTCAGTGAGTAGTTTATTAGGCACAAGTTAAAAATAAAAACCGTTGTTAAAAGTTTTTTTTGGTTTGATTGATCGATATATATTACAACTTATTAGAATGATGATTATAAAAAAAACGGATCATTGTTGAAACTGGCTTTTTATCGACAGGAAAACTCAATAATACATTTTATGTATTGAATTACAGATTTAAGTCGTATTTCAAGTAGTGCTCCATAGCGAATAAACTGACATCTTTTGAGTTTACTGTCGTATGGTAAATGTTTTTAACGGATGCTGGAGTTTGTATCGAAGGTACACACACACAGACTTTCTCATCTCATTTGAAAGTTTCATCATTTTTTTGCCTAAGCAATTTTACATTTAATGATCGACTTTTGTATAAAAATAAAATGTAAGCCATCCTTAAAAAGACGTAGTATAATTATAGCCTTGAACCATTACCTTGAGAATTTCAGAAAATTGAACAATAAATATTTTGATAAGTCTCTTCAGCTACTAAGCCACTCCTGGATAGTTGCAAGCTGATTCTAATTGATTCACTAAGTTTAGTTAACATTCATATATGTTTATAAACACTCGAATTTAATCTATTGTACTCTTCGACTTTGATTACGTGTATTTTTTATTACATTTTATAATACAAGTACGATAAACTATAAATAGGTGAGACAGCCACGTATGCAACTTCAATCATTATACGGAAAAATGTTATCATGTAATTGCATCATGATATATATTGAGGGGTCATCTTCTATATGATTGTGGCCAACTATGAGTGTTATCAACCATGGTACATTTTATCTATTACAATGACTATTTTTTCGTTTTGTAGATAAAAACTGATTATTGACCAGGAAAAATTAAAATGTCTGACCGAACAAATGATGAAAATTCAACTTTGTCTGCATCATCAGACGACGAGACAACAAGTAAAACATGAATAATTTCATTTAAAAAATGATAACTCTCTTTTTTGAAAACTTCAATAGACACCTCTGAAATGGTCCTTGATGAAATGAATCACACAACACATGATGAAGGTATTATTTTAATAATATTGAAAAGCATTTATATGATGTTTTTGAATTTAATTTAGATGCCATAGCTAGAGCACTCAGTGCTACGAACGGTTTTAATTTGATTGATGAACATGAAATATCTATTCAAACAGGCGATAGTCAACCATCTCAGGGCGTTCCCAGTTCGCTTGGTAAACATAGTTTTTCTATTACAACTAATGGCCACTAAAAAAATATATGTCTCATTCGAAGCAGAGTTCCCTAGTTGATAGTTGATGGAATATGATTTATTGAAGAAATTTAACCTGTTAAATATCTACATGAATCTGATCATTATCATATGAATCCTTTTTTTAAACAAGAACTTGTTGAAGTCTTGCTTACAAAATGTTTCCATATGAATATGCATGTATGTAATAAATAATTTTGATTAGATATGTGTTGTATAAGATTAGAAAATTTTATGTGGTTTTATTTATCTTTTAGTAGTATCCAATTTTATGTTTGAAAATCAACCGGTAGAATTGGAGAGAGATCATGGTAGTAAGTTCATGTAAACTACGTAGATATGAATTTATTATTCATTTTTTGTTAGGTCCGATTTCTGCCGTTATTATTGATAATGAACCAGACATAACTACACTAGCTCAAAGTAAACGTCTCATAGTAAAAATAGATGTATTACCTATATATTTTAAGATGCCAACATTTATGATAATATAATATCTCCTTTTGATTTACACAATGTACCTGCGCCATTACCGGTTGCCGTCAATGATGCAGATGATGGTAATTATAACCATTTGTATTATGGTTGATAATTATGTTCTTCGTTTTTATTTTATTTCAGAGATTCAAATACTCCTCACAGAGAGTAATGCCGTTGAAACAGCGGAGAGTCCAGCTCAAGTCGAACCAAATAGTAATTTAAAACAAAATCTGTTTTCTTCAAATCAGCTTTTCTGTCGTGCTTTTAAGATGATGACATCAGAAATTCGCGTCTTGAACCTATCGTTGTAATTGATCTAACTGACGATGAAGGTATGCATCATAATAATTATTCGTTTTCAATAAAAAACAAATACATTTTTTCAGCTCCTCAATTGCAATCGAGTGCAGTTGTACCACGTGTTTTAATTGATCTCACGCAAGATGAGAATGAAGAAGGTATGAGTTCTTTTTTTACACGTATGAAAAATAAATCTCGTATTCTAGAAGTACAACAAACAACGCATGTTCTTACCGATGAAAATATGAATCCACCACAGCATGATCCAGTTGTTGACTCTGTTCCAGTCATGGAAGCGCCTGGCAAGTTTAAATTAATTATTTTGCGTAATCGAATCAAATTTTATTTTTGTAGATCAACCTATGGAAGTAACTGATGAAAATTTAACAGTTGATTGTAAATATATATTTGCGTGTTCATTTTCAAAGACAAAATTTATTTGTTCTTCTTATAGCTGTTGCTGTTCATTCGAATGAAACTATTGATAATCGTGCTCAAGTATCAAGTAAATTTTCATTGGAATACATCGATGTTAATAGTAATATAAATGACTTATTCTAGCCACCATGCCGCTACCAAGAGCTCATAAACGATCGATGTCATCCATTGAACAGCGTCAAGCTGATAAGAACCGTACTCCTGGACGTATAAAACGATGGCGAAAATCTACGCCATAATATACGGCAGTTCTCTGTTCCGATGTGCGCAAATTTTAGTCAGAACAACTTTACAAAGTTGTATACCGGTTGCCAATTCAAGTAAAGAACTGTAATATTTTTTTATTTTTTGCAGTATCTAAAGAACTGTATAAACGATATTTTGTTTTTAATAGAATTTGTTTTGTGTTTTTTTTATAGTTGCTAATTAATTTAATTAGATATTTTTAGAGTTAAAATAAAAAAAACTCTTAGTACAATCCCTATGGGATTAAAAATGGAAATCTATACATTGAAAAGAAAACTTGTCTATGATGACTTCTGTCACGATATACGGGCGTGCTAATTTCTACTCTATATACTTTAATACGCTGTTGAGATCAACAATCGAACAATGTCCTATGGTTAAGGTGAACAATTTGACACGAAATAAAATCAATAGCATTTCGAAGTATTTTGAAGTTATTACTCAAAATCTTCTTTCATTGCTCTCTCTTGATTTCGAATCTCCGTGATTTTAATGCACCATAAAAATGTTGGAAAAAAAATTACATGCTTGCTATTGAAAAACTGATTTCACATACTTATTGTTTACTTAATCATGCAGTCACAAGGCTACCGATCAGAAGAAAAAGAGAATTTGCATTCAGTAGCATTGGCACATATGTGCATGGTCTTTCTCTATTTCAATCATCAGTAAGAATGTGTTACGAATAAATGCTGGAATAGATTTGTTGTGATCAAGTCCGATACCAAAACATCTTGGTCCAACGTATATCTAACCACTAGAGACCTACAAATAGCTATTTCAACTTCGAATTTTCGCCTATTCAATTAATTGAAATGTGAGCAATGATTTTTTTAACAAGAAATTTTGATTCTAATAAAAAAAATTATATTACAAAGTTTAGATGTGATGTTTGGAATAATTTCAGTCTAGTGAACTTACTTCAATCTAACATCCATCGCCTTATGGGCCGAGATAAGCTACATACAATGGCAGTAGTGCCAACGTAATTCATGTTGTTGATAGCGCTCGTGTATTTACGAATTGTATATAGATTATCTCAACCCGCTTTATGCTGCAGTAATATACAGCTAATATTCGAATTACTTTGTAAGTAAAGCAATGTTTCTCTATATAATAGATGGCACAAGTGTCTTAGGGAATTACTGAAAGTCGATTTTCGTATTTAATGTATGGCCGCTATTTATCGACGCAATTTATTTACCTAGCATACGTTGATTGTGTTGCATTTACTAAATGTATTTATGAAGCCAGCATGATACTCTAGACTGATGAAATAAACGTGCCATTTCCTAAGGTATACCATATAATGTAAGTGTAATTATGTACATTTTCCTATGAAAATTATTTGTTTTGTTTTATATAGTTAAACCAAGTATTAACGAGCAAACATTAAAATGGCCGAACAAATGAATAATGACAATGCAAATGCACCAGCTCTATCAGAAGAGACAATTCGTAAGAGATAGATAATTTAATCAATAACAACTATAATTACTATTTTTAAAATTTGAATAGAGACAGCAGTCTTAGTCGTTGAAATAGTAAATGAAGGAGAAAATGATCAAAGTATTATTCGAATCATTTTGAAAAATATTTTTGTGATGTTTTCACTTTAATTTAGATACTATAGTTATGGCACGGAATGATGCGATTGCTGTTCCTCCACCGACTCCTATTCAAGAACCTGACATAATTATTCAAACAGGCAACAGTCAACAATTACAAGAGGTCTGTGGTCCACCTGGTAAAAATCTCTGTTTTCATTACAACTAGTGACCACTAACCAGACCACCTGTCATGTATCTTTTAGTAGAATACAGTTCTGTATTTGACAATCAGCCGGTAGAATCGGAGAGCCACTGCGACGGTAATTTCATATAAACTATTTCGATGTAAATTAATTATTAATGTTTTCTATGTAGAGCCGGCTGTCATAAATCTATTTGCACCTCGTAAGTGTTGAAATACTGGTTTATGTATGCTGAGCATTAGTTCACTTTCAGGTGACGAGTTTTTCAATATGCCTAGCTATGAAATGGAACTGTCGTCGCAAATTGAAGGTAAATATTTTGGTAGAGTTAAACATGTATTATCTATATATTTTAAGATGCCACGGATTATGACTGTGCTACACATGGTTTTAATTCATTTAGTCAACAGGAATCATATTCTGTCTCTATTGAAAATTATGATGAAACCAATGACCATAGCCTTTCTTTATTACAATCGCCTGTGATTCTATCGGCTGCTTCAAATGATAATACAGATGGTATGAAATTTTATTTTAAAGTACGAAAAATTAATCTTTTAAATTCAGAAATACAACGAACTCAAGTGATTCAATCAACTGATAATTCGCATGATCGTGAATATACGAATTTACGACTGCAATTTTCGACTGCTCAACTTTCAACGATCGATGAAGAACGGTTACCAGGCCATGGTTAGCTTTAAATGAATTTTTTTTTGTCGAATCTAATGAATCTTTAAAATTTTATTTTAAAGGTTTACACACAGAAGCCGCTCAAAGCTATTCAAGAACTGGTTCTTGTAAGTATACTTATTTTAATGACCTTTATCGATAAAAAAACTGATTCATTTTGTCTTATAGCTTGTTCTGATCCTCCTAGTGAAGCAGCTGATACTCGTACTCAAATGCAAAGTAAATATTCATCTGTATAGCTTTCATTTAACATTAACGAACAAATCTATTCTAGCAGCTACTATCTCACCATCACTTCGTAGACGATCATGTTCATTCGAACAAACTTGTATCAGTGATTTTGACGTTGTTTCTAATAAAATGATTCGAAAGCGGCGACTTTCGATGCAGTAATTTATGGAATCACTATTTTGCGGCATAAATACAATCAAATATCTAAAGTATTACAATGCATCTCGACGAATTTTATCAGTCAAAAAGCTGGAATATTTTTTGTCCATGTTTTAATGTTCTCAACACTTGAACAATGTTTTTTCTACAGAATGTGCTTGTCTATTTTTAGTATTTGTTTTTTAAAGATTGTTTTTTGTAAATAAACAAAAGAAATGGTAATTTAATAAGAAGTGCTTCCTTTAATGCTATTTTTGTTTGAACAAGGTATTTACGACGATTAGTCATTGCAAAAGAAATCGGGCCATTTTGTTAAGTAAAAATGAAGCAATTACAGCAAGTGAATCTTTTTTTACAAGTTGTAGTATATGTATGATTAATCAATTACCTGGAAACTATTTTTTAGAATATTTTTATCATAGAACAGTTGAGTATCGTATATTGTCTTTTTCTTTATAGAAACTCAATCGTGTAAACACGTCAAATCTAAATTCGTTCGTTCCTTTTTGTATTTATTTTCATCCCATTGAAAGCACTAACATGATTCTAGAGAGATAGAATATAAATTTCGAAAATTCAGGCAAGACGCTGATTCACAATACAGTTCGACAGACTTCTAAAATAGCCATGTCGAAATGGAGTTGACCTTCACTAGGACATTGTCTCATTGACTTTCACTCTATTGACATTTATCTATAATATCGCAAGTGATGATTCATCACACAATATTTCATTGAATCTAGATTCAAAAGGTTGCAAACATATTTTATTTAAGACAGTACAGTTCATCTAATTTTAAAAAGAATAATAATAATTATGCTTCTGTCTGTGTGTCTTTTGTTTGCTTTCATTGATGAAAAATCGGCTAATACGTGAAATTATTATTGCCAGGATATTGATGAAATGCACTGCTAAATGGTGATCCAGTGAAATGTTGTTGTGGTTGACCAGGAAATAAATGTGTTGGAACACTTTGAAGAGGACTGTACGGAGCTTGACTACCTGGAAATATATGTGATGAAGCAGCATGCACAGCTGGTGGTGCGTAACCAGGAGCAGTTTGCATCGGTGGTTGATGCTGTATACTATCCCAAACATGTTGTACAGCTGCATGTTCATTTGGGTGTGGTGCAAGATTTGGATTTTCAACGAGAAGTCGACATGCCGATAAAATATCACTGATGTTACGTTGAGGAGGATGTGGAGTATAAGGATTTGGTTGATGTGAAAAAACAGGTATACCATATTTAGCAAGAGCATCATTGACTTGACGAATTTCAGCGAGAGAAAGTTCTGCTGCCGATTTTTTACGATGATCGAAATGACGATCATTATAATGATGATGACTATAACTATGTGAATGAGCTGCATGATGATTTGGTGATACGATTCCATCGTAACTGTAATCTTCAAGTACAGATGCACGTTTTGAACTTTTCGATGAATATTCATATTTTGTTGTATGATTTGCCAGATTTTTATGATGTGGATCCTGTAATAAACAGCTACGTATACAATTTTCTAATTGTGAATAGGAACCTGTGCCCAAATAGCTACTATGCCCATTGTGTGTATCAATTTTTTCAAAAACACTCAAATTTTTCTTTCCATTTCGACTGCTTGTAATCGGAATTAATTCTGCTTGCTCCTTTTCTATATCAATTGCACTGGTTCCGCCATAGGTTGTTGTCGATTTTTTCGGTATCGAACGTAATTGTGCATTCTTAACGAGATCTTGTATGGTTTTATTTTTTTCCTGTGGACTCTTGCTTTTTGGAAGAGATGCTTGAAAAGTGATGGGAATAGATTTTTTTACTGGATTTGCAATAGTTTTAAATGGTTTGGGACTCGATGCATTAGAGCTACTCTTTGATGATGATGAAGATGATTTTGTTGTTTTAGAATGTGGTATTTGAACTGGTGGTGGCGGTGATGGAACTAAATAGTTTCAATTCAACTTGAAAATAGTATTCAATATCTAATAATATTTAATGCTTACCTTTTTTTATAGTCTCTTCGTCCGAACTCCCTGACAGCTCAGATTGTTGTTCATCTTTATTGTTTATTGATCCTGTAGCTGCCGACTCACTCCGCTTTGATCCAGCCGATGACTCTGGTGAACGACGTTGCTGACTTAACATTGACTTTTCTATACAAATAAAACCAATTAGCTAACGTTTTAACTAAAGACTATACAATTCTATGGGAGAAAATAGACGACGCTGTGATTATCGTACGAACTATTCAAGCCAAATAAGACCTTCAAGTATTACAAAAGCCTTCGTTCTCTACCCTCTTTTTTTTCTTTTTCGTTACTTGCCGATGTATAATATAATGTTATTTTCAAATTAATAAAGACGGCCCTGTGCGGTTACGACGATAGGAGACGGCAACGATAACAACGCTACTAGAAAGAAAAAATAACGACCATGAATAAGACTATACTATAAATGTATTTATTGATACGCATGGAGGCGTCTTTGCTCTTTTTTTCGTGTATCTTACACTACAAAATATTACTACTACAAACGTTGGCCTTGATCTAAGAAAATATTTTACATGTGAATGTTGTTCTTTTTACAATCAGAAAAAAAAGGAAGAGACAGACAAATTTATATGTATATATTTTTAAAAGACAAAAGAAAAAAGAGAAACGAAAATACGAATATCAATATTTTTCGATAACTTCATGTATCCAGTCAATATCTGTTGAAATCGATGCAAATGCATTATCGTGATTGACACTTTGTGAACATTCGTCAAGACCGAAACTAGCGACACCAAAAACATACCATTTCCATAACGTTTTATTTTTATTTTTTATAACACCAGCATGTACCATTAAACCAGCACCGGAATCTCCACTACAAATATTACTACCGCGGTCATTTCTTCCACATATGTGTACACTAGGATCAATCATCAATTTTCGGCATGATCTTGGTGAAATTTTTATTCTTGCTTTTCGTGGCTCATTAACAGCTGTTGAGTTTGGCGATGCATGACCCCAGCCAGCTGTAAACGCTAATTTTCCATCAGGCAATTTATCTGTTCGCTCAGGTAAACAGGCAATACAAATTGAACGTGACAATGGCACTGGACTCGCTAATTTAATCAGTGCTAAATCATGAATTGGCGCTGGCGATTTAAGAGTAATACGAAATTTTGGATTAATCACATATAGAACAGGTTTTACTACATGTTCATTTCGACTAGTAGTTATACGACTATAATGACCCATAAATAAAGTAATGCCATGTGTTGGATAAAGCGTGCTTCTCTTACTATCAAACATACAATGAGCAGCTGTTATAATCCATTGTGGATGAATGAGTGTGCCAGCACAGAGTGTTACCGTACGCGAGAAAATATCTGAACGACTTTCTATACGAACCTACAAACGAGAATAAAACAATAGATTTAATTCATCGGAATGGTTCCCATCATTTAAAAACAAAACTTACAAGCCAAGGATATTCGGCAGGACGTAAAGTATTTTCATCACTTGTGCTCACTTTTAACTTTATTCCATCATGTATACTTGAATAACTTTTACGATTAATTCTTCCACATTTTTTTAAATTGTATTTTCTTGTTGGTTGATTGACTACAAAACCTGTACTATTGACCAATGCAACACAATTAGGTTCACCACATGGCTCAACTATCATTCGGCGTCCTGCATTCAACATACGAGCATAAAAGCAGTTCTTACAAGATGAAGAAAAATCATCCTATTAGATAAATGTATGAAATAGAATATATTGTGATTTCTAACTATTTTACTTTCGAAAATGATATTAGGAGAGGAACATCGATCAATTGTCGACTCCCATTAGAAAGTGGTATCGAAATTGACCATGACGATGATGATAGTGGTGGGTGACTTGCATCCTATTATGAAATAAATTTATAGAAGAACTAATTCTTTCTTAGCAGACTTACACAATAATAAACAATGATCACTAAAAATGGAAAGATTTTCAACATTGGTTTCGGTTCCTCTCTTTTTTTTTGTGATGCAATATGACAGTGAGACTCAACTTTGTCTACGATTTTATAATCTTATTATCATGTACTCTCTCTCTCTCTCTCTCTTTTCCCCGCACATTCCTACTCGGTGCATAGTGAAGTAACTCAATGCTTAGCTTTGTTTTCAATTAAAATTAAAATATATTGTCTTATCATTTTTCTTTTCGCCATCAACACAATCGATATTATCTATTGGTACGAGACACGAATAAACATTAAAGCACCATGAGAAAAACCTTTCAACAAAAGTTTGAAATCGGAGATTGTCTGTAATGACATTTATTTTATTTTAAAACCATAAAACACACAAAAAAAGGAAGCCTAAGTATCAGTTGAGGATTGAAGACTTTGAGTTTGTTCTTCGTTGAGTGATACTTGTTGTTTTGCTTGTTTTTTGGACTTGAAATATAAACTCCAAAGTTGAATTACATGTCCAACCATCACGAAACACAATAATAAAATTACTGACCATCCCTAAAACAAACCAAAGCAATCGTAAAGTTGAATACAACAATTTCTTTTCTTTTTTTCGCCAATATTTACTCTCCAAACATGTAACGGACTAGTTGCAAGTCGTGTTAAACCATAGGTAGCAAAACTTATAAAAGCGACTACTGTCCACATAACGCCAAGAAGAGTACCGATATATTGTGGTGGAAACCTTAAAAGAAGAAAAAAATGAAATCGAGATTAACAAACAAAGTTTTTATCTATATTTACATTGTGGTAATAACTGATTGACATCCAGTAACAAGCATGGTACGTGAAAAGACGAAAATACATATCGCAACTATAGGAGCAGCGATAGTTCGAAACATGCAAACAATACAAAGTGCGATTGAACCTAGCCAAGTCAGTGTTTGTAACACAGAAACATTGAGCAATCGTTGAGAATAACCTTGAAAAAGACGAAGCTATATTCTGAAAAGCAAAGTAACAAACGCTATCGTTTACAAACCTCGCTGGACTTTGTAATCAATCATGAATCCAAATATCGGTGAAATAAATATCGACAGAACGGTACTCATATTGTACATAGATGTAAAACGATTGGCTAATCGAAAGCAAAAACAGCAGCTAGATAATAATCATAAAAATTGATTCTAACCTAATTTTAAATTGAATCCAGTTAAATACATTACCCATGGAAACCAAACTACAGGTAAATATGATACAGTAAGAAGAAGACAACCAAGGAAACATGTGACCACGATAAAGATTGGGTTTGTTAAATGTCGAACTAATGAATCTTCCGATCGGCTTATAACAACTAGAAGAAAACTGTGTCATAAGCAAATAGCTAAAGTTCTGATTTAATTTTTACCAGCTTCGTTGCCTGTTGACTTTGTGTCTTTTGACTTAGTAGAAAGTTGAAAACGCCAATCAAGAAAAAATATTGAACTGCCAAGCATAAGGATCGAAAATGAAGCCCACATAAATGATAATGTCGACAGAGATATCCATTTTGTTTCAATCAGTAGCTTTAAAATAAAATATTCAATTAACAAAATAAAACATGATGATATGTACCTGGAAAATAGCATACCAAATCGCACCGCTAAGTTGAGCACCACTTATTAATGATCTAGAAATACAACTATGAATCAAGACGAATTCGAAAAAAAGAACGACTTACGATACTAAACCTCGAGTTTTGGTAAAATGTCCTGATATAGTAAATGAGGATAGTAAAACGCACATTTGAGCCACGGATGTAAATATTGTATGGCATGAAAGTAGCCAATCATAACCTAATTTAGCAAAAACAAACTATATATTTTGCAGAAAATTTCTCATAATTGACTTTTAACCTGGTCTTATCAATGCTAATGATAGCCAACCGATTAAATGAAAAACACTAAAGAAATATCAATGATAAAATTCATTAGTAATTATTTCAACATTTTACATTCCAATTAATTTAAGAGTACGTGGTCCGAATAAATCGATAACAATGCCAAGAAGAACTGCAGGCAAATTATAAAAACCGATGCCTAGTGCAAAAGCAAACTAAAATGAATAATATTGATTATATTTACTGAATTAAGAAGTTAACCTGATATTCATCGACTTGTCCTTTGCAATCTTTTGCTATTGTGGCTGTTGCATTTGAAATGGCTTTCTCAGAAATTGTTTTACAGCGAGATTCATAGATACCATATCCAGGCAATACACTGAATAGCGATCCGAATCCGAATATACTATTCATAGAAATAGGATTAGTTTTTTTTTAAATAGATTGAAATATATACTTTCCAGCGAGTAGACTCGTTTCAAGAAAAATCCAAACGAGTCCAACTATTTTAAAAACTGGTCTATCGCCCATAGACTAAAACATATCTCAAAGAAGTTTTCGAAAGAATCGCTTTCATGCTCGTCTTTACTTTCGCCATTCCAAAAATCGATTCCTATCAAGCGAGTATTGATCTACAATAAAATTGGTACTCTAAAATCATCAGATAAAAACTTGTTATCGGATTCTATGATATTGCTTAACACTTTCATCGGAAGTCTCAATTACTTATCAGTACGAGGATGCTATGAAAACGAACGAATAAAGAAAGAGAGAAAGGCCTTCATTGTCAGTTAGTTACAAACACGCCCATACGAGAAAAGAAACCCGAACGTAGAATAATAGATAAGTGTACACTATCAACATACAAAGGAAGAAAAAAAATACATCGCATTTCTTTCGCTTTTATTGTCCTATAGTGCTGCTTGCTTATGATTCATGAGATTTGATCAAGTGCAGTTTTTTTTCTGCTAGTTGGCCATATTCTATGTAAAGAAATGTTTTAACGGTTGAGAAGCTATGCATAATTAAAGGTCACCATACGGGACGATAACACAAAGAAACTCATGAAAATACGATTTTTCAATTGTGAGGAAATACAAATACAAACAGCAGATGTTCGTTACTCTAACTTATGGATCATTAGCCTTTGCATAAAAAATATCAATGAATGACCAAACAAAAAGTCGTAACATCTTTCAAAGTAACGTTGCAAAAGTAATATGCAAAATATTTACCGAATTCAATACCGTAACGATTAAACGGTACAAAATTAATCATAGAACAAAATTTGTATGCACTGCATGAATCCTATAAAACGTTGACAACTCCTTTTTTTTTGGTTTTTATTTCATCATATTCAACAAAACACCAAATTTATATTAAAAAAGAAAACAGTGGAAAAACAAAACTTTGGTGTTAGTGTTGGTATTTTTCTTCTTCTCGTTTTTTTTTCTTCAGATTTTTAACTAGATGATAACAGAATTTCTTTGCAACTTAATGCTGTTTGCCGAACAACGTCACTTTCGTTTGATTGACAATTAATGAGCGATTGTTCAGTTTGCTTTTTCATATCGTCAGATAGTTTCGAGGCAACAGCTGCTAAACAGTTTTTCAATGCTAATAAAAATGTTTCTCTAGAATACAAACAAAAATGCATTCATGTAAACAGACATCAAAAATATTTTACTTGAATGAAGGATCATCATTCATTTTTAATCCATTTAAAAGTTCAACAAATATCGGATCGATTCGTACGTGAATTTGACTTAGTAATCCTAAAGCATTACCAGCTTTCACACGAACTTGACGCGCTGGGTCATTAAGACCTTTGAGAAGTGTTGGTTGAAGTTGTGGTAAAAATGGTTTCAATTGAACGCCAACCTAAATTATTTTATATGTATGTGTGTAGGTGAAGAAGAAAACCACAACGGACAGACGATGAAAGTGACAGTTACACGCTTTCATTATCAGTTGTAGTGCAAACACACAAAAGCGTAGAATGAAGCAAAAAACGCTTATCGTAGATAATAGACTTGATCGTAGTGGACCTTTTTATCTAAGATATCTTCGATGCAATACTACTCGGAACTGGTTTAGAATGCTGAGAACAAGAACAGACTCGTGGTGCTTCTGATTTCTCATATTTATATAGGAGCGGCTTCAGTGAAAATGATTGATTTTAACTTACTTTTGCCATAAATGTACTCAATGTTTCAAGAATAGCCACTTTAATATCAGTACTAAATCGTTCGCCTAACACACGAATTAATGGACCTGTCACGTTCATAATCGATGATTTAAGAGCTTCAGCACTATAGAAAAACGATAAATATAAGTAAAAAATTTTTAATATTTTGATTTTTCTTACTCCGAAAGATTAATTGCTTCATTTAAACCGTTGGCACCCGATTCACGTAATTCCGGAGGACCATTAAGAATACATTCTTTATATATCGGTAAAATACATCCGATACCCTATGAACAACAGAATAAAACTAGCTGAGCATTTTTTTCTTTTTAACTGTTTTAAAACCTTTTTCGGTAAGCATAAACCAACAAGTCGGCCACGTTCTCGACTATTTGATTGTGCACTGCGTAATGCTTGGCGAACAACAGGCAAACGTTTTTGTAATTCAAGTTGATCCATATCCTAAATAGAAAAAGGGTTTTTTTCTAGGAATTTTCCATTTTGAAAACAAAAACACTTACTTTGATAATAGTATCGATACAATCCCATGCTGTATTAAGTACTTGTTCGTTATCATCATTTAATAAATTAATACAAATACGAATCAGGTCATCGATGGAATCTTGATATGTACCTTTGGCTTTTTTACAAAATGATGATAACAAAGTAATTGTTACCACACGAATATTAACTTTTGATGAACGCGAAAAATCTTGTGATTCACGTATGACAAGTTGGACACCATCAGGATCATTGATCTAAGTAAAAATAATGATTAGGCGAGAGGAAAAAAGAATGATTTGATTTAACATACTGCTGCTAATAATTGTTCAGCATAAAACAGATGCTGTTGTTTAGCTTGAGGATCTTTTTCATCGGCAATATGCGTAATAACAGCTTGGATAATTCGACTTAAATGTCTTGCTAATGCATCACCAGCAACTAGTGTTAAACTGGCTAATGCTTTTATGTCTACCGGTGGTTGAATTAGATGTGGTACCAGATATGGTAAAACAACACGAGATTTTAATTGCATGATACGTTGTAGTGCATCAAGAGCAAAATCACGTTCAGTTTCTTCTTTTTCTTGTTCGTCTTCTTTATTATTTTGATCGCCATTTGTTACATTTGGTATTGGATCCTTTTGCATGACATTCAATAAATAGGGTAGAATTTCATCTAATGCTTGTGTACCAATGCTTGAATGAAGATTTTCAAATGTTTTAGCCGCTGATTGACGAACTTCAACTAAGGGATCAAGTAGAGCACGTCGCACCGTTGGAATTATTGTACTTGAAAATGCGATTATCTAGAGAAATCAAACAATAAGAAACCTTTGGGATGTGTGGTACGAATTTTTAGTATCAGCTCTAATAGAGAACCCCGATGGCTTAAAAACGGAAGTTTTTTCTTCTAAAATTGAACTAACGTATTTTAAAATAAAACAAAAAGTTTTCTAGAGGGCGTCATGACCACCACCACCTAATAGAAGTTCTAATCATCTAAATATCTTACGTAATCTCGACTGCATGCTGCCATGATTTCACTAAGACCAATGCAGACACCTTGTCGTTGATCACTTTGTTGTGAATCGAGGCCTTTCTCGAGTATCGGAATAATTTCCGGTAGAACACGTTCACCCAATTTGCGAACTAAATCACCCAATGTTCGTGCTGCAATCTAGTTCAAAAGAAAAAGAAATTACATTTCTTTAAATAAAAATCTATCGCCACTTTCACATACTTGTCGTTTGTCATAATTCGAACTTGCCAAACAACCCAATAAAAGTGTGAATAATGTTTGTAAAATTTCTCTAAGCGTACGCGGCGTATTCGATATAATTGTCTTCCAAACGTGTAAAGCCGATTGTCGTACCGTCAATGAAATATCCGATCGGCCCATATATAAACCTATTTCAAGCAAGCGAAAATTCATTTTAGAAGAAAGGAAAAAAATTCGAGATTTTTTTCTTTTTTTACCTGAAAGAACTCTGTCACGTCGCTCTCGACTTAAGGCATGCGTAATTGCTTGTAAACCATATTCAGTACCAAAATTATCATCTTCATCAACACTTTCTGTTGTTGCTTTTCCTGTTACACCTGATACTTTAAATAATAATTCTCCAAGTAATAAAACTGAACTATAACGGATACGCCAATTGTCATCGAAAAGACCTTGTTCAAGTTCAGGTACGAATAATGATATGGCTGTTTCAGCATAACTATTAACAATACGTTGACCAGCTTTCAGTGCCGTATCACGAACAAATTCTGTTTCATCCGCTAAACCCTAAAGTAGATGATTTAGGATTTTTCTGCGATTTCCTTTATTTTCTTCTTACCTTCAAAATTGGTGGAATAATTCGTCCGACATAAGGAAGAAATTTCTCTCCGAAACTAATCGGTAAATAGATAAACATCATCATGTAACCATCGCGAACATGTGCAGCTAGATCCATTTGTTGTGAACGTTCAATAATTTCTTTCATTGATTTCTCAAGACGATCTGCGCCAAGACCAAATATAACTTCACTTAAACCTTGAGCAGCGCCCGATCGATCAACTGGACTTGATTCAAGTACAAGATGTTCCATAAGCCAAGGTACAATTTCTTGAAAGGCTTCTTCGCCCATGGCACGAACCATTGAACCGAGTGCATGTGCTGAAACAGCACGAACTTCAGGAACAGGATCAAGTAAAGAAGTTTTCAATCCAGGAAGAATACTTGTTAAATAAGGCGTAAGATCCTAGAAAAAGAAACAAAACAAAATGTTATAAAAATAAAACGGCAAATGATTTTTACTTTTGCATCAGTCAATGAATAAATATTGCCAATAATTTGTGCAGCCATTTTTCTTGTTTCAGTTGAACGATTTTGAAATGCACGTTCAATAACAGGAATAATTAAGGCGAGTGAAGGAGCATCAATGAAATGAACAAAACGTGTGTGAATTAATATTTGAAGTGACGCTTGTGTCTTCTTAGTTGGTTCTTGTAAAGCATCGAGTAAAACAGGAACAATAGCTGTAAATAAAGTCGGTTTAAATATGTAACGTACAGAGCAAAATATTTACCTTGAATTTCAGGATTTTTAATTACCGAACCAATTTGTTTTAATGCTTGAGTACCACTTTTTTGTACACGTTGATGAGAATCGGTGAGAACTTCGATGAGCTTTGGCACAATACTTGGTAAACATGTTGATAGTTGTTTTGGTGCACAATGTGCCATGGCACCTAGAATTAGATTTAGAGATAATTTGAACGTCGATAGTCGCACATCTAGACTCTGATCTCCAAAGAATTAAAAATACTACTTAACAATTCGCAAGATGATGATTTCAACCAATCAAATGCTACCTCGTAAAAAAGAATGAAGAATTAATTCTTACCGAGTAATTCAACAGCTCCACATTTTGTTCGCCATAAATCTGATTCTAATCCTTTCAAAAGTCCTGGTAGAACAATCTTAACACCGTGACTTGTCAATTTGCTCATAATAGCTTTTGCACAATCTTCTGCAGCATCACGAACTTTAGCATCATTATCACCAAAACATAATAGTAGATGTGGCAGTATATTAACAATATATACCTCAAAGAGTCGGCCTAACATTGATGTTAACATTTCCAAACCAAAAAGTGCACCTAATTCATGAAGTGGAATTTAGAAGAAAAAAAATGTATCGCTTCAATAGAACCTTCTCGTCGTTTAGCATTTGATTTATCTTGAATTGCATCTGTTAATTCAGTAAGAACATTGTATTGCTTAACAGCCAGAATGCCTAAACCTTTAATAAAGCCAGCTAAACCATAAGCAGCCCCTACGAAACAACAATCAAAATGCGAAAAGGAATTTGTATTCTTTTATATCGAACCTTTTTTCTCAGCATAATCTTCTGATTTAAGTAAAACATTAAGTAATTGTTGAACATAAACTCCAGCTTCATCTTTAATTGCTGGGACCAATGGTGGAAGGCAATCAGCAACAGCTGCTTGAACCTAAATAAAATATGATTTCATGGGGGCGAAAAAATTCTTTTACGATTTGATTTACTTGTTGTGACGGTGTATTTAATGTTGATATAAGTTGTCCAAGAATGTTTTTTACTTTTGTACTATCTTTATCCATATCTTTAGCTAATTTACCCATAAGAATAACAACGTTTTGACGAACTGAATCATAATCAGCTGTTTTAGGAGCTTCTTTAAGAAAGTCTTCCATGATTTGTAGTAACATTGTTAAATGATCCTAAGAAGAAAAAAAAGTGCTGTTAATACTTCATTTCCGAAGAGTTAAGATTTCAATGTATAGACATTAACGCATTGTATTTAATCTCCAAATAGAGGGACACTATAGATATGCTTTTTCAAAGAGAAATAAATTACTCGTCCGTGTATATCAATTGTTGATGTTGCTGCGCGAAGCATGTCACTACGAACATCCGCATGCCGATCATTTAATGCTGTTGGAACGTAAAATTTAAATAAATCTTCAATATTATTTCCAACAAGCGATGCCATATGAAAAAGACAATCTGCTACACCAGCACGTGGCTCCCATGTATCGACTGGTTGAGCTTGAATTTGTCGGCCAAATTGATCAACGATTGGAGGTGGAAGCTTTACAAAAAATTTATCATTTCATATCGCTGAAGAATGATCAAAACTAACCTTATTATTTTTTGTATAAATATCGAAAAGATCACTAAGAATAAAAGGTACTAATTGAGGAAATGATGCTTCTAATAATTTTGGTAATGCATGTGTAGCTGGTTCACGAACGAAATATTCTGGATGAACAACATCTCTAAGAAAGTCTCTAACATTTTCTGATTTGACTTTTAAATTTGTTTGAGGCCATAATCTATTTTAAAAAACAAACCAATAGATTTCGCATGTTCGATTGCCAAAACAAGCAGATCAAATATTATACTCGGTAGCAATTTTTTTCACATGTTCTTCAGGATCTTCGCATACGATTAATAAACGACGCGCAATATCAGCTTCGAGTGTTGGATGTACTTTATGTAATCGGGTGACTAGTTTTTTCAATGACTATTCAATTAGATAATGAGAAAAGACTAGTTAATCAAATCGAAGTAAACTTACCAGTACACAACTTTCTCGTACACTTGGAATAGACGATTGAAGATTGTCAAGTAAAACTTGAATATCATCATCGCTTTCATATGTACAAAATAATTCACACAGTTTTTCCAACATTTCAGATGCATCATTCTAAAAATTTACGAAAATGATTTCATTTTGTGGATCACAAGCAATAATTTACTTGAACTTGAATAGATTTTGATACAGCATTGATATCGAGAAATAAACGAATAAGATCCCGACGCGGTAATAACGATGGATGATTCTAAAATCAACAATATTTTGAAACTTCTCGTTATTCAACAAATGTCCGATTCCGATAAGGACGATTTTTATTGGTCGCTAGTCTTAGGATAGTAGTTTCAAGAACTTTATCCGACATTCTCTCGAATAAATATAAATCTTACATCAGGATCCGATGTTGAAACTGCTGAAAAATATTCTCGACAAATATTTAAGATTGATGTTGTCCATTCATTTGTGCATTTTGAATGGCTGACGATATTCTAAATTCATACCAATATAAAGATTTCATTCAGTCATGATTTTGTAAAACGAACTTTAAATAAAGGTAGACAATAGTCAAGTCTTGCAATCGACAATTGATTGAATTTTTTAGCTTGTTGTGTATTTTCATAGAGACATGCAAGTAAACGTTCAATAGCGACCAATAGATCTTCTTGAAGCCAACATTTATCTAATTGCTGTTGAACCGTTGATGGATCAGAATTTAGTCGCACAGCCAAATAAGCGATTGCGTAACCTTTAAAAGGAAACATTCGAAACATAAACATGACTGATTAAAATAATTACCAAATGTATCTTTATCATTCATGAAGACGATCGGTACGAGAGCAATATATAAATCTTTAGCATAATTAAACGCTACTGGTGATTTTAATGTTGGCCAAATATGAGCGACAAGTTCACCAAGATAAGGGATAAATAGTTCTTGAGTACTTTTAACAATATTTGTAAATATTTCAAAAACATTCTTTGCATCTTCGTCGATCTTTATAGGAAAAGCAGTTCGAAACAAAAATAATCAAACATCGAAGTTTTACTTTTTTAACATTATCACGAGTTGCTTGTTCTTGGTCGAGTTGTTGTTGAAGCATTTCTTGTTGTTTTTTCGTTAATTGTGGAACAGCAGCTTTATTTTGTTTTGCAGCTAATTCCTTTTCCAATTCTCGTGCAGCCATTTGTTCTTTATAGGAATAATTTTTACTTTCTCGTTTAACATTTCCTGTGTCTTTTGCTTCATGTTTCAATATACTAGAGCACGGATTAACCTTTTATTACAACACAAAAAATCGAATTTTGTCACACTTACCTTTCCAGAACGCTTTTATCATATACTTCGCCTGGCGGTGTTTTCATTATTTCATATGATCGTTTGCTGACTAATAAATAGCTAGCAGGTTGAAGACGTTCATAAGCAATTTGTAGAAAAGATTTTAAGAAAAGATTTGGTTTTATTGAACATAGAAGACTTATAGCTGATATTTGTTCCTAATAAAATAGAGAAATATTAAGTTTTAATTTTTGTTGCTGGAACCAGCTAAAGAGATTCGGGATAAGATTTCTTTCATGAGCAGTGTCTATATATGATTACTTTTGTTAATCGTTGATTTGTTGTACAAATTTGAACAAGAGAGTTCACGTTATTTTTAAAATAATCTTCTGCTTCATTCTGTTTTTTATCGAATATAAGATAAAGAAATTTGAGCCAAAGTTTTTCACTACTTGAAAGTAAAATTGAACTTGAACAACAAGCAAGTAACGCTCGATTAGCTAGAGTTTGTTTGAATTTTTCATCCTGCATTCGCATTGATTTAGCTATACATAGAATTGTTTCCTCAAAAGCTTTCGAAACTGTTGTTAAGTTCAATTGTTGATTTGCGTCATCATTCGATGAGGTTTCATTCTAAATCAAAATATTCTTCGTTTCGAATTATTCGAGGAGAAAATATCATTCTTTCTTTCTTACCGTCACTTGAAAATGATCAAGAAATGAAGTTAATCCAGTTAAGAGTGCTAAACTTATATCGGTGTCAGTTGAACGTAAATTATTAACAAGACGACGAATGATATCATAGGCTGGTTTGCGTACGTCATAGGATGAATGCAAAATTAAATAAATAAATGTTCGAGTGTATGGACTAGAAAATGTTTTATCTTTACATCGAAAAATTTAATAAAAATTAAACATACACCATATCTTGAATGTGTAATGTTCCATGAAGTTGTTCATATAATTGAAAGAAAACGCGAGCACCTAAAATTTTCACAAAATCTCTCTCGTGTAAATATCAAAACGAGGCTAAATGAAGATGTTATTCCCGAAAATCTGCCTCGGAAAATATTTCTCAAATTTTATGATACTCACCAGCTGGATTAATTTCTTTTTGAAATTTATCTGTGGTAAAAATTTGTTTTTTGCTATCGTTTAACGAAGACCATAATGCTGTTAATTTGTTGTCTAATTAAGAAAAAATGTGTATTTTAAAAAGTCATTTTTTATTTTACCATAGGAAGAATTCATTTGAGCTATGTTTATCATAATAAGTGCAGCTAATAATGCTTCATGAAGACAATTGATTAACGTCGATTGGTTTACACCACGTTCGTATGGTGCCATTAATATTGTATGCATTGGTATTAAACCAGTTAAATTATCCTCTTGAAAGTAGAAAGAAAATTTTCAAATTTCCCTCCAAATATCATTTTCTCACCTTTATATGTCACTAAAATACATTGAAGATACGCTGCTCGTGTAATTGCAGTAGTATTCTTTTGTTCAAGTCCTTTCTATTTTCGATAAGAAAACAAAAACAGCGGAAATTCTTCATAAAACGAATGGAAATAACTTTATTACTTTAAAAAAGTCCGTTAATGCTTGATTGGTATTAGTTAATCTTGAACACCAACTAGCCATTTGTTGTAACATATGACAAATAAGACCTTCATGGACTTCTTGTTGAATCATTGGATAGAAATATTTGTCGAGTATTTTCAAGATATCATCTTGTGATATGCTTGTACTTGGCGATCGACTAAATGCACCGATTGCACTTAGCAAATTTTCACGTTGACTTATCACCGATAGTTTATTCACAGAAGATTCAGTTCCTATCGAAAAAGAAACAGAAACGTCATTAATCAAAAATAATCTCTTCTGTTGTCTATACCATTGAAAATATTGAATAAATATTGAACGATACTGATGATGGTTTCACCATTTGAAATTTGTTTGGCAAGAGTACGAAATGAAGCTAATGCAGATGCTTCTAAACTTTCAGTTTTTGATATCAATGGTGCTAGAATACACATGTGAACATTAATTGAACGGTTTGATTTTCTCGAATGAAATTACTTACGAGCTAATTGTTTAGAAAGTTCATTGGCAGTATAACTTAAATCGAATGATAAACTACTGAGCAATGGTGGTACAGCTATTCGAAAAATAAATAGAAATTTTGGTTGAATAATCAATGACAAAAGAAAAATGTACCTTCGATGATAACTTCCGGATTACGAAGAAGTGATCGATTCAATACTGGATAAACTTTTGTTTTGAAGGATTCAAGATCCATTGCACTTAAAATTTCATTACAAGGTTTTAACGCTGTTTCATAAGGTTTTGTTCTTGTACCAAGAATTAATTTTGCATAGGAATCAATACCAATGGTCTAGCAAAAGAAGATGCAGATTTTGTTTATTGTTGTAGGATAATGTCGAAATTTTACTTTGATTTGTTCATATAATGTTGTTTCTTTAGTTTTCAGACAATATAATAGAGCACTGATCAAGCCCAAATGAGCTAGATCAGGTTCAGATATTGAATTTAATAAATTTACCCAACTTTCGACTAGTGTTGGAACCTGAAAGCAAGTACGTATAAAAAATGATTCAGTTTGTTGCTTCGAATTGTAAGACTTTTTTCTCTAAAGACATCCGTATTGCTAGTAATCAAACGCTGAAATGGATTATTTTGTAGTATCAAAAATTTCATTCTATGCTTTTTCTATTCGTAGCGATTATAATTTCGAAGTTTCAATTCATTGCAAGGAGATGCTTCGAAACTACTGGAAATTCAGTAGTCAAGTTAGTCCGATTAGGATATTTATGTAAATCAATTATCATGATGGGAGATGATTGCGTCATATACCTGTTTGAATAGATGATTCAGACGTTTGTCAACTAATATCAATCCTGCAGAAGTGGATGAATCAGCCAATAAAGTTGAAATAAATCTTGACACGATTAATAACTGAAAACGAAACAAACAAGAATATTTATTGGGAATTAAAAATTTTTAAAAATAAATAAATCAATGAGGCCTTACAATCAATTTATCGGTTTCTTCTTCGATTGCTATTCCATTACTTGCTAGTACAATGTTTGACATATAAATAAAACCGTAATCGGCTTGAAATCGTGCATTACGGCTACAATGGAAAATCAAATTCTCGTGAGAAGAAAAAAACAAGTGTCTAATTAGACATACTGTGAATGTACTTTACAAATTGTACGTGACTGAACATCGAATGCATGGATAATTAATTTCAAAATTCTTTCTTTATATTTCCGGATAACTGCATCCAAAAGTCTACTAAGAAGAACACGCGATTTCGTCGTTGTATACAATGGAATAAGTTGACCTATTGTATGAGCCAATATTTTCAAAGCAGGATCGGGTAGATCTTTACAGGATTAGACAAAAACAAATGAGTCTATCATAGAAAATACTTGTCTTTAACCTACCATCTGTTTGATTTGTTTGAAACGATTCAATAAGATCATTGATAATATTTGTACGTACTTTTGGTGATGAATACCAACTGTATCGAACAAAATTTTTTAATGATTCCATGTTTGTTACCATTTTTATTATTATTCTTTTATCTAGAAATACGATCAGTTGTTCTTTAAAATCCCATTATGAACAAAACAAAAACAAACAGAAAAGAATGAAAATTAACAATAAAATAGACCATATACATTCGACAAAAGAAAGCAGAAAAGTAAGAAAAAATTGTTATTTTTCTGGTAGTGGTTGTTGAAAACGTTTAATTAATTTTTCGTTATCAGGAATACCATATTCATCTGTGTAGTCAGCCAAATTACAAAAAAGTGCCGATTCAACCTAATATATAAAATATTCTTTTTGCATTATGCGTGAAATTGTAAATAAATAAAAAGATATTTTTAATTGCGATATACAGGTACGATAAAAATGCTCTTATAGCTTCATATTCAATAGAAAATTCACACCCTCAAGATTTTTAATCTTCACAATTAAATTATTTCTTTAAAATTTGAATCTTAACCGTAACATTTATATGTAGAATACATACCCCTAGCACATAGGAACATGTTTCCGGTTCTACAAGATACATGGATGTTGCATGAGATTTATCGGTTTTCTTAGAACATCTAAATAGGATAAATTTATTTGATTGAATTTTCACTTCTGTTGTTTACACTACCTTAATTTAACTTCAACAACGCGTCGAGTTTTTGTTACATCACATGTATCGCCATCGGTATAATACAATGAAACAAATCTAAGGATTTTCAATCGATTAAAACGAAAAAAATAGTTTTGGAAATAAAATCTACTGTCGATCTCTTGTATTTCCAGCAGATCTTTTTTTCGGACTTTTATTCAACCATTCAATATGCTTTTCACGATTCCATGTTCCGAGAAGAATCGATACTCGATGTTGTCCTTCTTCCTTCAAATTAAAAAACAAACAAACTTCAGATTAAAAAGAAAGACAAATTCCTACATGATATTGAATAACATGCCGACCATAACATATTTCATATTTCCACCAACCCGTACCGCCAGGTAAACATTCTTTACCCGACAGAAAATTCTGAAGAAATTCACGATCAACATCAACACCCAAATTTCCCAACGGTTCTTGTCGAGCAGCTTGATTATTATTTACTTCTTTTTGTTCACTTGGACTTGCTGGAGTTACTTTGCTCGTTTGATCTTTTATTGAAGGTTCATTTAAATCATCAAGATCGTCATCATTACCATACTGGTATTGTATGATGAATGTCGTGCCGTCGGAGCTTGTCATCTAGGTATAAATATGTCATGTGTTGTAATTGCACAACCGAGAATTGCACAATCATGTTTTTCTTACTGTAAATTGTGCCCGACCACCTTTCATTGATAATTGTCTATCGTCTTCAAGCTTCTTTAAACCACGTGGTTTTTGACGAGCATTCTCTTTTGGAAAACAATTTATACTGTATCGATTTGGTTCTACAGGACTATTGAAAAGAAAAAAATATATATCTTTTGCAATTAGGTGACAAAAACATTCATATCGCTCTGATGTTTCAAGTTAAATGGTTGACAGTAACTTTTGAAACTCAAGATTGTCTACTTCCTCATCTTAAAAACATCACTATTACACAATGAATCGAAGTTTGTGTAGGAAGCAAATGACTGCATTCAAATTATTGCATGTATTAAAAGCTCAATGGGTAATTTGGTCTGAAATAAAATTTAGTGTCTTATATTCAGAGCTGTGATGCTGCTCTAGGTTAACTGTGTGATCGGTCTCATGTGAAGGAAAGAATTAAGGTTTTGAAACACTTCTAAGCCATATCTCACGCAGCTTTCATCTTGGTTTATACATTTCATATCCTCGGCTTTTTGTCGCTAATCAATTTACCTAAACGCTGGCAATTTACATAGCCATCTCGAAGCCACAATAATTTCATAATAGCAGGATGATACTTCTTCAAAATTTAATATTCCATCACTACCTCGTTCATCACATACTAAACACAAAAAGAAAACGTGAAATCTTTGCCAAAATGTTTTTTTTTTGACATTATTTACCATAGTAAACAACAGTTTCACGTGGTTGATTTGCATTAATTTCACATGTTGTACCTTCTGTATATCGAACAGCTAACATCGGAGTTTTATTATTATAGATCGTTTTATGATGAATCTAATTCGAACAAAAAAAAGAATTTAAATAGTAGAATATTTTGTAGTTACCTTTAGTACTGATTGACCTTCAGAATCTGTTGAAACATCTTGTTGTTCTGCATGATAATAACCTAAGTGATACTCTTGAATAATTGATTTCTAAAAATTTAATGTTGACACTTGTAGTATAAGTCTCTTTCGAATAAATGCAAATTTACTTTGCCTGCAATCTTTGTATCATGATATTGTCTAACATGTATACCGTGACATAATTCGTATGTCCAATATGGATCCAACTATAATCAATCGCAATAGATGTTGGGTAAAGTTTCAGAAAGTCAACTTACTCGGTATACACATGATGTTTTAGAATGTAAATTTTCTAATAATCGTTCAATATCAGATAGTAGAACAGTATCCGTTGATGTCTAAATATAGAATCACCTTGTACGAAGGAAGCACAACCGATAATCATACCGGAACTGTTGTTTGAACGATCGGGAGGGTACATAGATAATTTTCTTTTCGATTGGATGCAAATGTATAACTATTATCAAGATCAATGGGCTGAAAGAAAATGAAATAAACAAAAGTTTTTTTCTAGTCAAATATTCATACGGATGTTAATTCGGGCTGCCATTTGATATCATAGAGAATGTCATCTTCCAAGATTGTATTTGATAATGGAATTAAACATAAAATTGTGTAAATAATTTGGAAGAATAACACCATGATTTATCTATAGAGGGAAAATAAATAAAAGGAATTACTAAATTTTCTCAATAAACTTGGTTGATTTTTTTGTAATTTACTTATTGGGTGATTTAAGGTCTCCAATGAAAGAACAAACGCGACATCTGTCTTTTCTTGCTGATCGCCTGCATCGTTATAGAAACATATGCTTGAATGAAAAGAAATTGATTCATAAAGTTAGAAATGACAACAATAATTAATTTCAAAGAACAAACTCAACTATCACTTCAAGATCGCCCAAATGCATTAATGCAATCGGGATGTAAAATGTATACATGGAAATGCAATGATGCTCCGATTAAAGTAGATTTTATTTGTGATTAAATAGTAAGAAAGCATATTTTTATTTAAATTTTGTAGAATTTTACATCGATCGAATTCGTTAATGATTATACGGCTTTTCTATCCATTAAAATCAAACAACATGCAGATGGTAAAATTTATGACTGAAAATATATTCCTCGCAGAATCCCTTACAAGTGCTTAAATGATTTTAAAATTCGCCATTCTTACGCTTCGTAAAAGAAAATATTTTGACAGATTACTCTATTTACTTAGTAGTAAATCAGTACAGGGATTTTATTATTGACGGGAAATAATAACATGTTAACTGTATTAAATGGACAGTGATTTAGGGCAGTTCTCACAATTTCTTAAGTGCGACGACCTGTTAAACTTATGAAAAATTTAATCATGTTGAATAGAAGAATGTTAGATCATCTTTTATATTATTCGATCAGATATATAATTAAACAAATACTCGAGAAGCACAATTTTGATTGATAATCTTAGTTGAGGGTATGAAAAAACAATAGCAGCTTGTATTTTAGATGATCGTTTTTTTCTCATAACTATAGTCGTATTTGAAATAATTACTATGTAAATGTATTATGTTGTCAAATAGAAGGCTCCATTAACAGAGCAATACTTTACACCTAATAGATGACCCTTAGTTGAATATTTATGCATATTTCCGTGACCTTACACAAGCCATTAAGATCGTATATGGATTCCATGTACTTAACTACTAGTACAAAAAGCATTGGTGCCTCTACCTACAATAGAAAGATATAGAATTGTAATAAAAGGCTATCCCAATAGTCGTATTTGTCCGTTGCGACTGTGTCTTTTTGGCTCCGATAACTACAAGTTTCATTTAGAAAATAATAAAAACAACTAATGCTTAAATAATTTCTTCTCCATCATTATAATAATAAAAACGTCAACAAAGAATATGACATACGACATCCCTGGAGAATTTATTCATTCGGGTATAGCCAAGTGTTTGAAATCTTCTTCTATTATAGTTTTGTTATTATTATTTATTCGTGTTAAGAAAATAAAAATCTTTACGTCGTATTAAATTTCATTAAATCGATCATGATATTGACTCGTTGATCTTTAAAGGATAGAATTGGATTGTTTCCGTTTTGTTTTTCTTAGATAGAAACAGACCCTCGAAGATATCGACTTTTACATCTTTCTTTATGCATTTTTCTTGCTCTATATATAAATATCTATATATGTGAAAGTATTGCTATAAAACAGCATGAATTTATCTCATCATCAAATTGTGTCCGCTTTTAGTTTAGTCAGTTTTTTCCCATAATATTTTGCCTATAGTTTTCTTACGCTTCAAATCTACCTAGCTGATAGTTGGCTTCACTCACATATGCGAGATCTTTGCCGGTAGAACGCATTTCTGAAAAAAGACAAGGGCATGTAAATATATCATTTGGTTTTTAGCATGGACATAACTTTAGCCAATGATGTATTTAACTGATCTTTACATCAATCCGCCCTTTTACTTTAGCTCTCGACATTTCCTGACAGATAGCATGTCTTTTTTTATGCGCAGTAACACAAAACCACAATCTCTAAAAGCTTAATAGAAAAGTCAATATGTCAAATAAAGCTAAAAGACAATGTTGACAGAACATTGTTTAGCTTTGTATTCGAGAAAAACAAATCGAAATCTTTTCAAGTCACGTAGAAGTTCATCATCGTACGATTTTCTTAATTGAACATTGTAGTAAAATTACAGAAGAGAAAGGTGTTAATTAACATTTGTGATAATCACTCAACATTTAATAGTTCGATCGACCTAAGCGAAAGCATCGACATCTTTTTAGGACGTTTAGCAGCTAGCGTAATATATTTAGCGGCAAATAAAAAACACAACGAATAAGATAATTAACCGATGAGATATCATAATCATTCGATCTGCATTTCATTATAACAGCTTAACTGATATCCATGATTTTTATAAGATTATGTACGATGGATCAGAATTGTTAAGATACGAGTAATACTCTCAGTAATTTAATTAGATGAATGGCATGTTTGCTTGAAACGGTATCGATTGATGGAATCACCACATGGGGAACTTGGTAGTAATAGTCATATTACACTCGGTCAAAAACAGGTATTTCAAGAGGAATTTCTTCGCAATCAGAGTTATTCTTCTTTTAGTTGATCTTTATGCCACGTGCTATCTATCAAATACGGTTTTTACTTCAACAGCCATCATCGATTTGGAAAGATTTTACTATTGATAACGTTAAAATTCATAACCAAACAATACCGATAAAAGATGTATGGTAGCTTTTTTTTGCTCGGAAATTTCAGTATATAACCTTTCAATAAATTCATCCTTGTCTAGCGTAAACCGTCAATTGAACGTTTACTCGCGACTACATTAATTAACGATGATCAAATGACAGAACCGGCATTTGCTGTAAGTAATCCTACTGTTAATATACTACAAACAAGACTATTGTTTATGTCCTTCACAGAATATACCAACAATGAATGAACTTTCCCAACATCTACAAGCCATGTGGACAATATGCGCTAAAATGCAACAATCAGATTATGGACCTGAACATATCAAACGATTTGATGTAAGATAATAGCTAACGAAATGATTATATTAAAACAAAAAATTGTTCTTTTTTTCAAATAGATCGACGGTGAATATGATTTACAAATACTGTCTTATACATAAATTTACGTCTATATGAAATATACATAAATATATTTCTATCAACCATTTCTTGTCTGCTTTTTTTTCATTGATATCAAGGTTTAATCAATATATTCATGCCATGTTCTCTCGTTTGATTTTTACATACTGTGAGCATACAAGATATACGTATATGCAAATGACTTTAAAGAATATCGATTTCTCTTCAGTAGGATTACGTAAACTTATTTTGCTTGTTAGTCATAGTATCTAGTTCAGGCGTTGGTATTGATCATCACGACATAGACATATATATATATATAAGGTGAGTCTATATTTACTGCCATAGATAAACAGTGTTTTATCTAGATTTTTCACTCCGGGAGGGTGAATTCAGTTGTCGGGAGGGCAACCAAAAGCTTTTTAAGGGGCTCACTACCACGAGTAATATCGAGTCTATCATACTGATGCGTTCGAAAGATCTGTGTTTTGTAAGTTATACAAAAGTTAATTATTTATTTCATTTTTCTCGGGAGGGCAAACGCGGTCTCGGGAGGGCAAAATGTACCGTGTCCTCCCGCTGAATAAAACACTGGATAAACACAAAAATCCTGCATATTAATCGACATAATTATTCAAGGGAATCTACTTGATTATCGATATGAATTAAAACAACTATCAAAAAATTTTCATACGTCTAAAGATTTCGATACTGTTGTTAATTATGTAAATGTAAGAATATATTTAATTCTTCTACGCATAATGTTTTTTTTGCGAATCTTGTATATACATATGCATATCAGTAATGACAGCTTCTATCTCTTGTCCTACTCGTTGTTTTGGGCGTAAATGTGTTTTTTTTTGTTAGAAAATGATATCCTGTTTCTTCGCATTTTGTTGTTGTTGTCGTTGAGACGAATATTCTGATTGCGCCGGTCTTTTCGACCAACCTTGGAGTTGACGCATATCATCCACAAAGAATATAGGAAAAACAGTATGGGTGGGTTCTAGTTGTAAGAAGCGTGTAGAACAGAAAAACGGATCTTCCGTTTTTCTTTTTTGTATACAAGAACTGTCTTTGTCGCGTGAGGCGATCCTATCGACACAATTCCTATTCTTAACAATCTCCTTTTTTCCTTTAGCTGTTCCATATAAGCATATAGAAGGGAAAAAACAGAAGAGCAGCGTCTTCTGCATCGCTGCTGCAGTTAACGGGCATATACTATATGTTATTGTACGTGCGTGTGTGTGCGCGCGTGTGTGTGTGTGCCACCAACTTGTGTTAACCTGGGCGATACGCTTGGATTATTATTGTATTTATTTATCAATCTAATCTATTGTTTGAAAAAATATTTCTTTTGTGCTATTGTTAAGAAAAGAGAATATCAAGATCTTATTAATTGACGAAAGCTCGGAAAAAAAATATTATAGTCTACGGTAAGTCTTATAAGACACTCGAGAATTAGCTTTGCATCTTGCCAGTTATTAGTAAATTATAAAAAACGAAGGAAACAACACACTAAACAAATCAAATGCAAATGTTTTTACTACATATGTACATATAAGAACCGTAGACAAAAAAATACATTATATTGAAAAGCAAAATAATCATTTATTATGATAAAAAATTACGCTTATCCAACTGTTAGTTTGTGTATTTTTCTGATTGACATAGAACATAGTAATTTGTTTTTACTTTGTTTCTGATGTAAAAGCATTTGGGTCAACTCGAGTTGTCTATTAGTTATTATGCCAATCTAATATTAATGAGGAATCGGAAGGTCATGCTGCAATGGCGATAATTAAACAATACACATAACATTATTTTCCCTTCTTCTCTTTGTCATCTTTACCAAGGTTTGATACAATCCTTTAGAGTTTTTCTTCCTTCTTCTTCTTTTTTTTTGTCTATTTACACATACATGTTTTTCCATGCAGAAGACATGCAGGAAGTCTTTCTCGTGTATATTATTAGTATGCATCTGGTCTTTGCAGAACAAAACGATGCATAATCGCTGTCGTGTAATATAACGGCCGACTGCTCGATGATAGAGCTAAATGGATGCGCCTTTTTCTCGTTTGTCTTCATTCAATCATTTTAGCATTTATATGACACAGAAAACCAGCAGACGATGAAAACCAGAACAGAAGAAAAAGCCAGAATAGCAAAAGAAGAAAATACGAGTGTGATCTCTATTGTCGCGATATCATCTCTAGTTGTCGGGATATCATCTCTAGTTGTCGCCTATTTTCCATCCTTTTAAATGCGAGAACTTATAATCGACAATATTTTTTCTATCGACTACTATAAATATTATTCGGACTCGCTTCCATGCACATAAACACATAGATATACGAGCAAAAAATAAGAAAAATAAGTTTCTATTTCCTATTGGTCTATGCATATAAATAGATCACACTGTATAAGAAAAGTTTTCTCTCTTCGCTTTCACTACATTAGATATCTATTTAGAAAAGAGTGTAAAGCATTCTAACCAAAGAGTGTTTTTTTCCTTTTCTGTGATCGTCTTTCGATTGTTGCTGGTCAATGTTTTCTCATTAGGATATATTCTTATTCTTTTTTGTTATCTCTCTTTTCTATTATCTTCTCTTGTTTCTGCTACAAGCATCATGTTGTTTTGGAAGTTTGAGAGAAGAACATCCCGACTGCCGACACAGCAACAGACGTTGTTGATATTCGTCTAGAAACGAACAATGAACAAATGACAGCATTTGTTATTTATTTGAATCAGGGATTAGCATAGAAAATGTTAGGTGAACGAAAAACTGCTGTATTACGAGGTGGCGCTCCCTGGGGTTTTCGACTCTCGGGCGGCATTTTCACACCTGTTTATATTATCAAGGTAGATAGCTTTTGTTTTTCAAAAGAAATAACTATTCAATAAATTCTATTGGGAAAATGTTTTTTTTTCTATAAATTTTATTTCAATATATAGGTTCGAAGCCGAAGTAAAGCAGCTCACGCCGGTCTCTCAGCAGGTGATACAATTTTATCTGTTAATGGTACATCGGCATTTGATAAAACTTTACTTGAACTAAATAATGTAATTGGTTCTATTCGTGATCAACTTATTCTCGAAGTACAAAGGTAATTATCAAAGATGATAGTACGTACGTATATTTGATGTCAAATTCAATTTATTATTCTCTATTTCTAGTGCATTACATCCTGATCGGAATCGATTTGATTCATTTTCTAGTATAGATACAACAGACACTAGTCCTGTTCGCTCAACACATCGCTTAACTCCACTACCGCCAAGCATGGATTATTATCAATATAATTCATTACGTGCTACACCTACTTATCCAACATATACATCAACATCAAATATGAATCAATATGATAATAATCGAGATCAACGTTATATGGACTCCTATGGACGTTTAACAGCTAATCCAGTGCCGACGATATTTCGCACGTCTTCAGTTAACTCAAATATGGTCGCCTCACCGGCCGCTTCAACAAGAGGACAACAACAATTTAATTATCATACAGTATCATCAAATAATGCTTACGATACTCCACGTAATTATTATGGAGCTTCGACACATGGTTATACTTCGGATAGTAATGATCATCGAAATTCATCGGTATCTATTCGTCCTATTACAACTAACAATTTGAATGTTCCACGTGTTCAACCGCTTTATAAATCGCAGCCAACAGCTTATAATACGAAAATTACAACAAGTAATGATCAAAGTTATTATAGTGATTCAGAATGTGTTGCATCTGGTCCTCGTTATACGAAAATTTCACGACAATCTAATTCACGACGACCAAGTAATATTGTTTTACCCATACGTTCAATGACAAGTAAAGCCTATGATCAATATGTGCCACAAGAACCACCAAAACCTCAACAACAACCGTTCGATGTCTATCGTTATCAACAAGAACAAGCAGCAGCAGCTGCAGCTGCTCGACATACCAGACCACCACAGCTTAGTTTTCCATCTCAAGATCAACGTCGTCGATCTGATCGTAAGGGTCTATTATTGTTCTTTCTCCTCATTCTAATCCTATCATTAACATTTAGAAAGTATTGATCATGAATTGGGTGCCGAATTGCTCAAATCACCAATTGCAAATAGTAAAATTTTGTTTTTTTGAAAAATTATTATTTGTTTTTGTTTAGAGAAGCGTTATGCTGATTCAAGCTTCTTTAGTACGCCATATAATACGTATCCAACCATTGAAGAACAAAAAAAATTGGCTCGAAAAATTGCCACTATACTCGAAGGAGGCGATCCAACTCAAAAAGGTGCTACGAAATTTGAGAAACAACGCCAGCGAGCCGAAAAACATTCAATCGAATGTGAATCACCATTTAAAATGACTGCAACAAGCAATTATCGGCCATTACATCAATTGCATCAAAATGAAACAGCATATTATGATACACCAGACGTACCTGATTGTATTAAACATAGTTTAAGAGAGGCTCAACATATGAATACTTTGAGATATGTCGGTGCACCCGATGACTTTAAACAAGTTCATATGCAGGTACGAGATTCATAACTATTCTATTTTTGAAAAAAATAATAATTCGTGCGCAAAATTTAATAAGAAGAGTAGTTTCAAGGAAAATGAAAATCATAAGTGTATTATAAAAGAAAAGTTCTTGTGTTTAGGCTTACCGGAAGTTGAGAATTTTGAAAATATCGTTGGTATCCTTTTTTGCTAAAAACAATTAGATACTATTTAGATTGCTGATTAACCGCTGTGTATTCTCGTGAGAAAATAATTCTAGCAAATGAAAATCTCTACAACTTTGTTTATTTGTATGGTGAATTGCAGATGTTTATTAAAATAAAATTCCGAGACATCTGCATATGCTTCAAATTTTATTTTGAAATTTTTTCGCTTCGTTACTGGCTAATACTTCGAATCGTATCAATGCAATTCCGTGCCACATTTGTTAGGTATACTGTTGTCGAGAATTGCATTAGTATTTCTATGCACTATCATGTATTCCTTGCAAAGAATTCTGCTGTTATAGCCTTGAGACTAAGGTTATGCAGTGGATTATTATTCATCCGTTTTATTTGATTAATAAACAATCATAGATGAGTTATTGTACGAGTTATGTCTACTAAATGAGAGTGCAAGTGTCAGTGTAAAGGAATATTGACATGATCCGAAATATATATCATCAAACAGATAGACAACAGGCTAACATAATAGAAAACTTCATTTGTTCTTCGACCGGAATGCGTTCAGTCGAATGATTTATTTTCGAAGAATAAATGGATATAAAACTTTTCTTTTAGGAACATGTGACACATACCATGATTCCGCCGCAAATTGCTATGAGCATTGTTTCCGATTTGAATCATAATCGAGGTAAAGGTGCTGCTTTGTTTCAAAAACGTAAAGCCCGTTCCGAAAGATGGGTCATCGATGAGAATAATGTGAAACGACCAGGCTATCAAGCAACAGCAACTTATATTGAAGTGTGTACCTTTATCGTTTTCTATTTCTATGAATTATTCTTGTGATTCTTTTTTTCCCGTTCTATACAGCCATCAGCGAAACCATGGGGGCAACGCGCATCCACATCATGGTCTGCTGATGAAAACCCATTGAGTGGTCAGAATTTTTCACCGGTTCGACAGAAAGTTAGTCTTCCTCCTCCAACACCGACGCTGCCTGAACCAATAGCACCACATATGCCAGTACAAAGTGGGCCGCGATACGGAGACTTTAATGCCAAACCGAAGGGTTTTAGTAGTCGAAATTTAGACAGTAAATATTTTCTTTGTCTTTGTCTTTGTCTTTATAAATTTTATGTTTTTCCATCAATTAGATTTAGCATCGCAGTCACCACGTCCAAGTATTGATTCACGTAAACCATTTAATTTAAATTCGGAGCCAAGTATGCGTGAAGGTAAGACTCTCACATCATTGATCGTAGTAAACAATAAATTTTGTCAAGGTGCTGCTGAAGCGCATACACGAAATATATCTCAATCGGCGTTTTCGCCGAATCCACAACAGAATGATGATTATTTTAAATTTCCATCTGACAATATTCTTGGTAAATGGAAAACTCAAGAATATTCACCATGGAATCAACCACGTCCACAAGATAAACAGCAATCACAAGTAGCAATGAAACGTGATGGCGTCGATCAAGTACGTCAACTTTTCAATCAACAGATTCAATCGTTTTTAACTCAACAAAACGAGAAAAGTGCGAACAATAATGCATATTCTTCATCTCAAGCAACAACACCGCAACATTTCACAGATCTTTAAGTGTCTATTTTTTTGCCAATAATCTGACCTCAACTCTGCCCATTGACCAAACTCGGTGAAACAAATCAATCGTTTGTTCGCTCAACACAATTGCTACCATTGCTATAACCATCTACACTATTCAAAAAAATCTTCTCCTAACCTAATGTTAGTAGTCTAGTATTTTAAAAACAAAACAAAAAAAAAGTCTATAAGAAAAAAAACTTTTCTCCCATTATTAAACATATATTTTCCTTGCTTCTTCTGTTCTCACTTTCAAGCTTTTCTTTCGCATTTCTTTTTCTATTCAATTCATGATATAGAATCAATTCATTACTGTTGTTGATTTTACCAGTATGAGTACTAGAGTGTGTATACGTCTGTTTGTTTCTTCGTTCTTCTCATTGTCACGCACACACGCACAAATCATTCATACGTCATTCACTATCAACAATTGCCTAAAATAAATCACTGATTTCAACAGAAGAAGAAAAAAAATGATATGCAAGATTCTTTCTTTCTGTTGTTGTTGTTGTGCAGAACTTGTTCAATCAAATTAATTTAGTTTACAAATGTCTTTCATCATTTCGTTTCGATTTACATATAATGATAAGCCATTGTGCATTGTTCTTAAAAATTGGTTAATTCGAGTAAAATAATATTTTTTCTTACACTCGTCAAAGAAAAGAAAAATGTTTAATATTTGTCTATATATCGTCCTTTGTCCACAGCAGTGTTAAGGCCTTGGTAACGGAAGATACCACATTTGCCAAGATGCTAAAGTATGAATATTCAAAGGTTGAGAGAAAAAAATTAAAATCAATCATAGACGATACCTCGGTGAATGCACTTGACTGTGTTCGATAAACAGTTGGCATACTATGAACACTAGGTTTTTCAGCGCCATAATCTTGAGCTGTTGTACGATAGAGTGGATTTGGTTCTTTTTTGCTATAACCTTGCCAATAATCTATCAAATTTTTATAGTAGAATGTGTAGAAATTAACAGAGCGAAAAACTAAAGCTTAAATATTTTTACCTGGGTTTTCGAATTTAGCTGGAATATTAAATGTTCTATATTTATCACTAGTTTTTTCACCAGTCATAGCAGCATTTCTTTGTGCAACTGTTTCTCGTGGTTGTAAATAAGTTGCTGCTATTTCAACTGGTACTGTATCTGATTGATAGATAACTTCGCCATTTTGACTAAGTTCAGTATATCTTACCAATGGTGGATTTTGGGTATCATCAGCAGCCGTATTATTGTTTTCGTTAGAAGAAGATGCATTAACCTCTGCAGTACTCATTTTCGATATATATGATAATTATATCGATGGAAAGTTGCCAAGAGTATCAAAATTTAATGTTGTAATGTTTTGATTTTAACAACGAGTTTCTTTTTTGTATACCATGAAAGAGTATGTAGCCATGCAATAAACCTCTTTCATTGCCAATGAGATAGAGGTCGCTAACGAGCGATGATCATATTAAAAACAAATTCTGCTTTTGAGAATACTTCTATAAGAAATAGAAATTTAATCTAGAAATCGATTATGAGCGTGCTAATGAGTTTTGCTATGAATAAAATCAATCATGTCCAAGTACTCGTTATTAACCAACATATAATCTTGAAAATCAGTTGTATAGTAGTGAACAAAATTTTTTTAATAGCTGTAAAATTTTCATTTCGAATTACTATTGAAAAAACAACATCAAATTGTGTAGAAAAATGTTCTCTCGAAACCAATATCTAAGTCCATGAGACAAAAAAAAAGAAAGCTCTAGGAATAATTCGTTACAAATACTCTCTGTAAGATTGAAAATGAACTAATATCTTGTCAAAATATTATTAAAATAATCATCTGTAGAATATGAATATCACAATTTCTATTACTGAAAATCCTTTAGTTACCATTTTCTTCGTTACAAACAATTGAAGAGCATAGTGACCTCTTTTGTTGCTGTTGAACATCACTAGGCGACGTTTCTTTTTAATGAAGCGTAAATGGCAGGTTTTTCGTTATGTGCATAGTTTTTTTTTGAAAAGTACCACGTGTATTTAGTACAATAGAAAAAAAAAGAATGTCGTCGGAACAACGGAAAATGCTCGATGTATCTGTAGCACCTCAAAAGGTATATCAATTCCGTGAATTTCTTCAAAGTAACTACGATAATTGTGAAGCCAAAGCATATGTTGAACATATAGCGCAAGATGTAAGTTTAATCTTGGCATTCTCATAATTCATATGTTTTTTCCTATTCGTTTATTCAGCGAGATGGAAAATCACCACGTCTCGTTTCCGGAAAACATCTATCTCGTACACTCTCACGAAATGAACCTCGCAATCCATTTCCTCTTCATTTAAAATCGTAATTTTACTAGATTATTCAAATATTGATGCACTATAAAGATATAATTTCGAAATATATTAAGGTTAGAAAGATGGCAATACGAACATTCCTCAACGAAAAAATTAGGCGGACGAATAGAAGAAGAAGAAGAAGAAGAAGAAGAAGGTAGACATGTACAAGCATCAACCGATGGTACTAAAGCATCGCAAACTCTATGGCTAAAATTTGAAGCCGAAAAAGATCCACAAGATGCTGCCTACCAATTGATAAGATTGCGTAGAAAACTTGGTCTTCCCACACAACTACCTATTCGTGGACCAGAAGGAAAACAAGCACTACAACGGTACCTAAAAAGTGTTGAAAATGAACAAGTAATATTCAAACAAAAGTTAATTTTATACGTTATACTTTTGTTTTTAAGTCTGCGCATAACGAAGCAAATAATATCTTCTATTATTGTTTGTTAACCGGTCGTCATAAGCATTACTCACCTTATAATCCCTATCAATTAGAAATACAGCCCAATGGAGTTGAAGCACTTGCATCAAAATCTTATTGGACAATGTCTGCATTTTATATCACACATGTAGAATTTATTGAATCTGTTTTAATCAATACTACAAAAACAAATTTTTTCTTTCTCTATATTCGTAGGTTAATCAAGCCGATTCATCTGAAACAACTATGACGCCAGCTTTAGTTTGGTTATGGGAACGATATAAACATAATTATTTAATCAGTCGATTCTCATGTTTTTCTAATTTTCGGTTTGTGTGAATTTTCCCCCTTGAAATTGTTTATCTCTATTTCATTGAAGAAAATGGCGAACATTTCGTTGCTGGTGGTCAAATGTTCAAGAAGAAAAACTTCAACGAAAACTGTAAAGAAAAAGAAAATCTCCTTCTCGAAATTAATTATTTCTTTCAATCTTTTAGTTCTCTTCATTATCGAAAACTTTTCTACGCTAATGAAATCTTTCAAGGCATTATTATTCATGTTAAAGCTATGTGTGAAGTTTATTATTTTGGACAAAAGAATCAAGCACAACCATTTTGTTTACTCGATCGTCATGCATATCAACAAACATTAACACTCGAAGAATTTACTCGACGGCAATTCGCTCAAATGGACACAACAGTTACTAAATTAAACAAGTTTCTTGATCAAGTTGCAGTTCTAGCGTCCGATGCTTGCCAAGTAAATTAGCTACGGAAAATATTTTGATTAGATTTTCTTTATCTTTTGCTTTCTCCAATTAGAAAGCTGCTGAATTAGAAGGTATTCCTATGGAAGCATTAGCTGATCCAAGTTGTTATCGTCGACCAATCGAAGAAGAAGAAGCTGAAAAAACAACACAAACTTATCTTGAATCGAAGCAAAATCGAGCATCTGTGTTACGCGATATTAATATAAGACGAAAACAAACACAACGTAATTATTCATTCATCAAGGAGTTCTTTTTGTGAACATAAGATTATTTTCTATATTAGATGTTGGTCCAAGTTTTGCTGTACGAAAACATTGGCGTGATACATTAACTCGGTTAACTGAATTTTTACGTTTACTCGATTATATTATTCTTGAACTTCTTCGTCGTCTGGTTAAATCAGCTGTACGAGATCTACTGATTCATTTACGTGATTCATTTACTGTCGAATTTGAACTTGCTAATCAAGGACAAAATGAAGATGAAGAAGATTTGAAATTTCAACCATCACACGTAAGATCAGCAACATCATTGAGAAGTTTTCGAACGAAAAATCAACTCAGATCGGAATCACACACAACTTATCAAACACTCCGAACAACTCTCAATTCAGAATTGTAAGAAATCGAATTAATAGATAGATTCTCGTCATTTATTTATTTTTATTTCAAAAGATCAAGCATTAGAGAATCAACAGAACATCCAAGTAAATCATCAGAACGAGGTCCTGATACACGAACGCCAACGGTTGAACCTGGAATTAGAAGTGATGAGTTTGAACAAGATGACTTTTATTTAATTATTGAACCAAATGATATTCTTGATCTACCACGAGTATGTGAAAACATTGTCTCTAGGATTGAAATCTTTGTGTGATTATCGATGAAGAAAATCTGAAAAGAATAGGGATCGTCTGCGGCAATATTGAGTTGAAGCTTTTTCAAGAAATTCCTTTTGAGTTTACATGCAAAATTGTTTTCTTTCCGAGTACTTCTGAATCTTAGAGCAAATAATTGTTGTGACAAGACATGTGCATGAGAAGTTCATGTTTGGATATTCTTCATAGATTGAAACAACTGCTCGAGTACCTCGGCCTATGTTCGAAATCAATGTATTACTTAAAATCACACAAGCAACAGCAAAAAAAACGCCAAATAAAGAAAATGCCTCGAGATCGGACAGGTTTGATATATTTTATTTATTATAAAATCAAATCGATAAAATAATTTGTTTTACCTATTAGTGCACATGAAAGCAGAACTCGAGTCTCTTATGAAATAAGTCCAAATGAATACGATTTTAAAAATGCTACACGTGATATTATCAATAGATTAGAAGCCGCTGTTGGTAAAGATTAAATAATAAGAAATTTTTCTTGAATAGAAAAAAAAATTTCTTGGATTATATTTTCAGCTCAAGTATCTAGTCTTTGCGATCATCCAACGCTGCAGTTATTTTCTACTTATCCAAACTACGACCCATTAAATCCTAAAGCTCGAACGCCAATTCACGTATCGGAAGTTCGTTGGCCAGATGTTGATTTTCTTTTCGGTGATGATGTTGAACATCAAGATATAATCACGGAAACATTAAATACAGTTAATCGGTCTCTGAGTAATGTTCAACTTTTTGTTAAAGTACGAAGAAAAATTCGTCTTATTAATCCAACTCGAAATTGACTTTTTTTTCTTGTCTTATAGCGATATCAAAAATATTGTGATATGGTTCTTACGTGTATTCAAGTGAATATTAACGAAAGTCTTAAACGAAAAGATTTATCAACTGATGATTTACATTTTCTAATGAGTAAACATACTCAGCAATTAATGAAAATGAAACAAATGATTGTTCAACAACGCGTTGGACTTATTTTAATTAAAGCACAAGAATTTCATGATGCAGTCACACCGTATCCTGAAAATGTTGTTAATGCCATTGGAAGATATTTACCGCCGGTGGCTATTGATAAAAATGAACGAATGCAAAAGACAATTCGAGTAAATCGAAACAATTTCCTTTCTTGTTATCACTTTTTTTCTTCTTTCTTTCTTTAGGAAGTATTAAAATTATTAGATCGTGACCCACGATCCGTTGAAGAATTCGTTCAGCACATAGCAACATTAAATAAAGTTAATAGTGATTTAGCAAATTTAGACGTTGAATTTGAAACAATATCAAAAATGTTTCATATTGTTAAAGATTTTTCAATGAATATCGCACCGGAAGCATATGCATTGTTTCGGTCGCTGGCGCCGATTTATCATCAATTAAAAGTAAGACCGAATACTATTGGTTATTCCTTCTTTAATTATTGTTGAATTCTAGTCGAGTTTACTTTACACAGAAGCTCAATGCGATGAAAATGTACAAAAATTTACTATTGAACTCGATGAAATGATACAACGTTTGTATGAACAAACAATCGAACTAAAAACTAAATCCAAAGATCCAGCTTTACTAACCAACGAAACTCGTACGGAAACAGCTTTAGATATAATAACCTTGCTACAAGAAAACTTAGCGAAATTAAATGAAAAAGCAAAAAATTATTCATCATTTCAAGAACGTTTCAATCAAATTAGCAAACAATCAACAAAAAAACGTGTTCTAGGGTAAATCATATCAGTCAAAGTCTCTTTTATTTTCCGCAATCTTTCTATAGTGATTATCAAATGACAAATAAAATGCAACGTTATAACGTTACAGCTAGTATTCAAACTGTTCATAGTGAAATAAATGACATTGAACAAGATATTAATTTGCGTAAACTTTTGTGGGAATCTCAACAAAAATGGACGAAACTTTATCGCGAATGGACAAATACGGTTCTTGAAGCTATTGATATTGATCTGTTACAAAGAGATGTTAACAAGTTTACACAAAATATTTATATGCTTGAAAAAGCATTACCATCGAACAATATAATACCATCGTTAAAAGAACGCATTGTAGAATTTAAAGCGGCTATGCCGGTTATATTAGCATTGCGCAATTCGCACATGAAACAAAGACATTTCGATCGTTTACGCGTGTTAATTGGAAAAGATGTGATTGACGATGAAAATCTAAGATTAAGTAAATTGCTTAAAACGGAAATATTACAATTAACAGAAAAAATAACTGATGTTGCATCGTTGGCATCGAATGAAGCATCACTGGAAACGATGTTAAATAAAATTATTGAAAGGTAAACGTTATCGAAAGAAAAACAAGTTCGATTCAGATTATTTTCGTTTTTGATTATAGATGGAGATCATTAGATTTTCGTTTATTACCGCATCTAGGTAAAGATACGTATATAATCACTGGTTTTGAAGAAATTCTACAACAATTAGAAGAAAGTCAGGTGAGATGATTTGATTTTTGTTTCTTCTTAAAAATATTTCAATGGATTGTTTTGTTTTTTAAGTTAACAATGTCAACCATAAAATCGTCAAGATATATAAGTCCAATTCGACAATTAGTCGATGAATGGGATAAACGTTTAGGTCTTTTATCAAAAACAATCGACGAATGGATAACATGTCAACGACGTTGGCTCTATTTAGAACAAATATTTTCTACACCGGATATTCAATTAACAGCAGAAACAAAAATTTTTTCACAAATCGACAAAACATGGAAAGAATTAATGCGTAAAACCGAACAGCAACCAAATGCATTGAAAGCAACCACACAACCAGGAACATTGGAATTATTACAAACGAATAATGCACAAATGGAGAAGATTCAACGAGCATTAGAAGTAAATTTTTGTCCTACAATTTATTTCATCCGTCTAGTAGATCGGCGGAGGAAAAGCGAAATTTCCGTGCTTCATCCTATGTAAATCCATCTGACAATACAACCCGATAGTATAGACTTAAAACTTCTGAAAGTTAATTATGGGAGGAAGTTCGAATGCGAACTTTGTTTTTCTTCCTGCGAGAAAATGTTACAGGAGCTATTTTGTAATAGTTATTTTATTTTTGTTCTAATAATAGAAAAAAAAAGATGCATTTAATAAAATTTGTGTTACTTATAATTTATTTTTCTTTAGGATTATTTGGAAACAAAACGATTAGCGTTTCCACGGCTATTTTTTCTTAGTAATGAAGATTTATTAGATATTCTATCGCATTCAAAAGACGCAAATTGTGTACAAGTATGTTCATTTATTCATTCGCAACTCCATTTCTATCATACTATTTTAGCCACATCTACGTAAATGTTTTGCTAACGTCTTCCATCTTAATATTGCTAAATCGCCAATGGAAGCTGTAACCAGTATGCAATCAGTGGAAGGTAATCGTCGAATAATAAGAACAGCATTTGCATCATAGATTTATTTGCTAGGTGAAATTGTTAATTTTCCAAAAACAGTTCGTCCAAGAGGGATGGTTGAACAATGGTTAGCTTCAGTCGAACAAGCAATGTATGATGCTGTTAAACATCATCTTAAAGTAAATTAACAATTCTACTTACTCTCTATTTAACTTATGACATTCTTGTTATTTTTCGTCTTTGACAGTTAGGTTTATCTGATATAAAAACCACTGATTACAGTAATTGGATTCTTCAACATCCTGGTCAAGTTGTTTTGACTATATCTCAAGTTCTTTATACGCGACAAGTCAATGAAAAACTCGATTCACAATCAAACGAAAACGATGCTGGACTGATTGAAATACGTGATCAAATGATTATAACAATTAACAATGTATGCGCGTTAGTATTTACCAATGTTGAACAATCGAAATTATTGACTGTCGAAGCTCTATTAACATTACAAGTTCATTGGCGCGATATATTTGATATGCTTATCAAAACTCATGTAGGAAAATGTTGCCTTCAATTTGAGACTCTTCTATTTTTGCAAATAGACTCGAGATAGAAATGATTTCGAATGGCAAAAACATCTTCGATATGATTGGAGTGATAAAGAAACCAATTTTCAAATTCTTCAATGTGACGCAAGTTTTCCGTACGGTTACGAGTATCTTGGATGCTCAAGTAGATTGGTTGTGACTCCGCTTACCGATAGGTTCGCATTATTTATTCTATTTTCTACTATTCAAATCGATTTTTGTATTTCAAAGATGTTATTTGACACTAACTGGTGCAATCAAACTTAATCTTGGCGGTGCGCCGTCAGGTAGACACACAACAGGAAACTCTATTTGATACTAATGATGAATTTGCATTGTAGGTCCGGCTGGAACAGGGAAGACAGAAACAGTGAAGGATTTATCAAAATCATTTGGAAAACTTTGTTTAGTATTTAATTGTTCGGACGAACTTGACCATAAGGTAAATTGATTCTTTTCGTTCGATAGAATATATTAAATCTATGCTCACTGTTATAGACACTTGGCAAAATGTTTAGTGGATTGGCGCAATCAGGTTTGTTAAATTTTGCTTTTTCTAATTATTAAATTTTTATGTTCATTTAGGATCCTGGTGTTGTTTTGATGAGTGAGTAATTCAATCATATTTTCTTTAGGTTCAATGTTGTTGTTTCTGTTATTACTATTAAGATTTAATCGTATTGATGTTGAAGTATTATCCGTTGTTGCTCAACAATTACTAACAATTAAAACAGCAAAAGATGCTCATGCTCAGCGGTTTGTTTAACAACTTGCCATTCGAAGAAAAACAGACTTTTCGATATTTTATTTATTCAGATTTACATTTGATGGCCGCGAAATTAAGATGAATCCAACCTGCGGTTTTTTTGTTACTATGTAAATTATAAAAATATTGTTTCAATGTCTAATTGGATTTTCTTTGTTAGGAATCCAACGTATTCTGGCCGTTTTGAATTGCCTGATAATTTAAAACCTATGTTTCGTCCTATTGCTATGATGATACCGTTTTTTGCATTGATTGGTGAAGGTAATTTGAATGCTAAATCAAAAATTCTAATATTCTATTGAATTTTGTTTTTATTCAGTCATTCTTTTCTCTGTTGGTTTTACATCAGCAAAAGTTCTTGCTACAAAAATCGTTTATTTATATAATCTATCGAATAGTCAACTATCTCAACAGGATCATTATGATTTTGGTATGCGTGCTATAAAAGCCGTTCTTTTAACGGCTGGTGAAATTAAACGAACACATGTTCGAGATTCAAATTTAACTGATGAACAATCAGAAGTATGTTTCTTGTTGAATAGAATAGAAAAGAAATTTTATGCTGGAAAATCTAAACTAGGAAGCAATAATGTTACAAGCATTGATTGAATCAAATATTCCGAAATTACTTAAAGAAGACACCGTACTTTTTCTTGGCATTCTTTGCGATCTTTTCCCGCAAGCCGATAAAGAGCTCGCAGAACATGGACATATTCGGCACGCTATTAAACGAGCGATTAAAGATCTTAATTATGAATATTGGCCTGCGCAAGCTGACAAAGCTCTACAGCTCTACAATCAAATTGTTCTTCGACATGGTACTATGCTAGTTGGTGGAGCAAGCGGAGGTAAAACTGCTGTACGAAATATTCTCCAAAGAGCAATCACACTTGCATCGCAAACGTCTCAAGATGGCGCATCAGTATGTAAAACGAAATATCGCGATGTTCGAGGATTTTTCTATTGATAATTTAGACTCGATCGAGTCGATCTGCAACTGTGGATGTAACAGTTTTAAATCCGAAATCAATGCAAATATCTGAACTATATGGAGCCATCAATGCAGACACATTGGAATTTTCTGATGGAATGGTAAGAAATCTTGCTTCGAAATAGTTCAATAGAAATATCGTTTTTTCTTTCATTTTAGCTTGGTAGTGTTATGCGATCATATGCAAAAGCGCAAGAATCTCCAGGGAGTCCAGATAAAGTAGAATTTCATGGCACCGATTATTTTTTTCTTCTATTCTATTTTACTATAGAGTGAACATCATACTGATCATTGGCAATGGCTAGTTCTTGATGGTCCTATTGATACGTTATGGGTCGAAAATTTAAATACAGTAAGTTGACGTCATCACGGGGGAAAAGCAAATCGATTTGGTTGTAACCTTTAGCTTCTTGATGATTCAAAAATACTTTGTTTGGCCAATGGAGAACGTATTGGAATGTCTGGCCATACACGAATTATATTTGAAGTTGATTCTCTAACAAATGCATCGCCAGCTACGGTCAGTCGTTGTGCAATGGTTTATCTCGATCCATCCGATCTTGGATATAAGCCGTTTTTGAATTATTGGTATCGATGCCGACTGCCTATTACATTTCCAAAGCATGCGATTGAATTTCTTCGAGAATTAATGGATTTTTCAATTGATAAAGGTTTATCTTTTTCGTAATTAATTTTCATAATTAATTTAACTTTTATTTTTATAGGATTTGCTTTTCTCAGTACATTGAAAGATCCTTGGCATATACCAGTATCGAAAATAAATGTTTTACAAACACTCTGTTATTTACTATCGACATTTTTGGATTATTTGGATAAGCACGGAGGCTTTGGAGACGAGGACCAAAGACTAGCACAAACGCCAGGAAGTATGATGCATTTTTTTGGAGAGGATTTATTACGTTTCTAAATCTTATTGTTTTAGGTGATCCACCAGCTGCCAGTACTTCTAAAAACTATACGCCAAAGTAAGATATTCAAACGAATATGAGAGACGTGCGAATTTCGTTTTTATTTTCCTAGTGATGCATTAGTGATTTATGTAATTAATGAAAAGAAACAATATTATTTACAGAAAAATCCGAAAAATATTCGGCAATGTCTTATACGAATTTATATATTTTGTTATGTTTGGAGTTTTGGTGGTGGATTAAAAGTAAGATCCAGTGGCTTGTTTGTGTTATTCAATATGAATATAATCCTTATTTTTGTTCTCGTAGCGTGAAGATAATTTTGAAGATGACAATTTAATAAATCAAAAAGAACAAATCAAAGTTGACCGAGATCCAACGACACAAGAATTCGATGCTTTTGTTCGGTAAATTTATATTTGTTTTATTGCCTATTGTTTTCATACGTAAACAATTTTGCATCTAGTGATGTATTTAATTCTAATGTTAATTATGCAGTTTATTTACCACCTGATGCACGTATGATATTTGATTATATGATTGATTTAAATACATTTTTGTATCATGAATGGGAAACTCTTGTGCCGAAAACGGATGTTTTAATCAAAAGTGAAAATTTACAAAATGTTATACCGACTGTGGACATTGTCCGTTATTCATTTTTAATAGCAGCTGTACTTATACATAAAAAACCTGTTCTTTTAACTGGTAGAGATTTTCAGTGGCTTTGTTTTTTCTTACCGCATATTTTACTTGTGTATTCTTTGTGAAGGTAATAGTGGAGTTGGTAAAACCTTACTTATCGAATCAATGCTTCGATCTTTAACATCACCCGACGGAAATTATGTGCGACCTGGCACCATTCTAGGTGATATTTTACAATACAGTGCTACGAAAAGTTCATCAACAACTAAATTAGCACAGAACAGCGAGGTTCTTGCGGACAATGTTGAAGGTGCTGGTAAGCATAATAAAAAAAGACGGAACGATTTTTTCCTTTTGTTTTGTTTTTCGAGAATTTGATATATAAATGCAATTCTATGACTCTTAGGAAATAATTTGCTTCGTCGGAAGCGAAAGAGTAAGTGATTATGTGACGATAATATCCTTTAGTTTCGTATACAAAGTCAATTGTTTATACGAATTGAAGGATAGTCTAATAAATAGAAGTTGTTTTTGAATTTGCTTTAATAATAATTTCTTTTCTTTTGATATTTGTAAATTAGACAAATATCAAGAGGAGAAAGAAAAGTGTATTTTGTTCTTTTTTTTTATCTATGTTGTATACACAAATATGAATGTTTGTTTGTAGTATATAGGAAAGTTGTAGGGTTCAAACAAATCTAACTCCTAACGGGAAGACTTTACTGTAGATTATGTTTCAAAAAAGAATAGAGAAATTTGTCAAATCAATCGTTTAGAAATTATTTTAAATTGCTCGAACTTGTTGCTAGTCATAAAAGAAAGCGAATTCGGTCACGCTTTGTGTTTCAATGTGCGTCATGTTGCTTCTTTCGAGAACATTACTAATCAATAAAAGACCCCTTAAATACTTGGTTACAAATATCATAAATATCTGTGATAGATGAATCGCATTTTTGTTTTTATACTTGATAATAATTCGTTCTTTTTTTCTTCTTTTTTGCAAATCATTTAGCTTTGCAATCGATTAAAATACAAATGAGTGCTCAAACAACACCGAACAAATTCGTTAATCAAGTAATGGGAAGTTTAATAAAGAAAGGCACAAATTTGCTTGGTTGTCAACCTGGTAAATGGTTATTCGTATTTATTGATGATTTGAATATACCGCAAGTGGATTCATTCGGTGATCAACCGACACTGGAAACGCTACGATATACTTTACAAACAGGTTTATCTTCAGGATAAATTAATTTTGCGTGTAGAACATTTTGTTTAGGATCGGCTATCGATGCAAAAAAGAATCAAATACGTCCCATATCTGATTTAACATTTATCACAGCTTGCCATTCGCCCTCATCAGGTCGTAGTGTACCATCCAAACGTTTGCTCCAATCATTTTCAATATTTGCATTACCCGACCCAGCTGCGAAACAACTGTTTCATATTTATAGTGTTCGTCTGGGACGATTTCTGAATATTTCCGAGTTTCCTCTTGATGTACGTGCATCACTTTTCGTTCTTGTTTCGGCTTGTCTTGTTATGTACTATCGTGTTTCGATTAATATTCTTCCTACACCATCCAAAGTTCATTATATATTCAATTTAAGAGACTTAGCTAAACTTTCGCAAGGTATTATGCAAGCATCTCCCAAGAACATGACCACGCAGGATAGTTTATCTGTTCTATTTGCTCATGAATGTCTTCGTGTGTTTGCTGATCGTTTAGTAGCACAGAGCGATGTTGCTATTTTTTATAAACATTTAAATGCAACAATATCTGGCTATTTTAAAATTACATTAGACACAACAAAATATCTTGATAATCCATTATTATTTTGTAATTTTTTAAAATCGGATGATCGTTTATACCAACAATTACATGATTGGCGGCAATGTTGTCCGATTTTTTTGGATTATCAAATGAGACACAATTTAAGTGAACATTCAACATTGAATATGGTCTTTTTCAAAGAAGCGGTTGAACATGTGCTAAGAATATGTCGCGTTTTACAGCAACCTGGCGGACATCTTTTATTAATTGGTCTTGATGGAACGGGCAGAAAGACATGTCTACAATTGGCTTCGTTTATTTCCGGTCATTTGATGTCGCAATTGAATGTTAAGCGAGGTTATTCATATCAAGAATTTCGAGATGATTTAAAAGTTGTAAGTGTTCGTTTTTTGGGTCTCTCTTAAATTAAAATTTCAGAGTAATTGAATATTTTAATGTTTTTGCAGAAATCTAGATGATATATTTTCTTACACTATATGTTTACATTTGGATTCTCTTATTTTATCTTACAATAAGAGAACACTCAAAGTCCATTTCATAAGCCCGGGAAGATAAATTCGGTGAACATACAGATTTCTTCTTTTCATAGAGTTCAATTTCCTGAAAGAGAAACTCTTCCTTCTAATTTCATCACTGTAAAATGTTTTTTTATTTAAGGTATTTAAACTTGTTACACTTCAAAATCGACAAGTGGTTTTATTCATTCAAGAAAAAGATTTATTATTTGTAAGTTTTCCATTTATTATTATTTAAAAATATTTTTCTCATCACTCTTCAAATTCTTTCAGTCTAAGAGAGGTAATAAAAAGCTGTAGATAAATATATCTTTTGCTATTGCTCTATCGTCTCATCTTCTTCGATGTTTTCGTTTTTTTTGCTTGACTTCTCTATTTTCCCGTACAGGATAGTTTTATCGAAGATATTGAAAGCATTCTCAATTCTGGTACTGTTGTTGATTTATTTGAACCGGACGAATTCGATGCACTCACAATGGATCTTAAAGCTGATGCCTATGCAGCTGGCATGAGCGACACACCGGTTCAGCTACGAGAATTTTTTTATCAAGTAAGACAACATTTAAATAGGTTTCCTCAAAATTTCTTTGCTTATTTTCTCAGCGTGTTCGAACGAATCTTCATGTGACTATTTCGTTTTCTCCAGCTGGAAAAAAGTTTCGTGAAATATGTCGTTTACATCCTGCGCTTCTCAATTGTACAAGTATTGATTGGTTTACAGAATGGAGTGAAATATCAATGAGCCAAGTCGCTGATGTTTTTCTTGAAACAGTTGATTTCAGGTAAGAAAAAGCGCTGCGCAGGGATTGTGTGAAACAAATTTACTTTTTAGAATTCTCGCATCTGATCATGAAACATATAATCAGAGTGACTTTCGCCAGCGATTAGCACTTTGTTGTGTTTCTTTACATAAAGTTGTGATCGAAACAGCGAAACGTTTTTATGCTGCACATAAGCGAGTTTATTATTTAACGCCATCGTCCTATATGGATTTAATGAAAACTTATGATAGAATGATGGCACAGACAAAACAAGATTTTCTCGTAAATTTACAAATAACTTCCTTGAATATGTTTGTTTCACAATTTTGATATATTTAGACAAGTTATAATCGTTTATCAACAGGTCTTTCGAAATTGTCTGATGCAAACGCTAGCGTAAGTATTATGCGTGATGAACTCGCCCTCCTTGGCCCACAAATTGATGCTAAAGAAAAAGTAATAAAAATAGTTTGTATGCAAATTACAAGGACCTATCTTTTTTTCGTTTTTAAACAAAGGAAATTGAACAATTGTTAAGTCAATTACAAAAAGACCAAATAGCTGTTCTTGAAGTTAAAGAAATCGTTGAAATAGAAGAACAAAAAGTTCGCGAAGATACAGATATGGTTGAAAGATATGCCACACAAGCTGAACTTGATCTTAAAAATGTCATACCTGTATTAGATGAAGCTATGGCTGATGTGTCACAACTCGATAAAGCTGATGTAGCCGAAGTTCGCGTTTATCAAAATCCACCCTATCAAGTTATGATGGTTATGTGTGCAGTTTGTGTTCTTTTAGACTGTAAACCTGATTGGGCTACAGCTCGGCAAGTTCTTGGCGATTCAGGTTTTATTGGTCGTTTAACTAATTTAGATATAAATCATATATCCGATCGAACCTATCGAAAACTATTACAATACTCACGTCATCAACAATTCACACCTGATCTTATTGGTAAAGTCTCATCGGCATGTCGATCGTTTTGTAAATGGGTCTTAGCTATTCAACGTTACCATGAAGTTTATCGAACAGTAAAACCAAAAGAAGAAAAATTAAAAACAGCCAATGAAGCGTTAGAGGTCATGCGTAAGAGTTTAGCTAGAAAACAAGAAATGCTTAAGCTTGTATGTAAAAATTCTTTTTTTAATATGAACCCTAAAAACCTTTTGTTTTCTATTCAACAAAACAATAAAAAAGGTAAAAGATCATTTACAAGAATTAGAAGATAAATATCGAAATAGCATCGACGAAAAACAAGCGTTATATGCTCGACGCGAACTAATGAAACAACGTATGGCACGTGCACATGAATTAACAAATGTTTTAGCCATTGAAAAAGTTCGTTGGCAAGAACAACTCAACCAACTCGAAGAAAAAGTTCGCTTGCTGATTGGTAATGCATTATTATCAGCTGCTGCAATCAACTATTTCGGACCATTTAACACTGAATTTCGATCTGAACTAATGGGAGATTTTCAAAAAATTCTGTTGCATAATAGTATTCAGTTTTCATCGGATTTTAATTTATCGTCAGTTTTATCAACAGCAAGTGAAATAAGAAATTGGATTAGTCAACAATTGCCAGATGATGAATGTTCAATGTGAGTCGAATTCGCTTCGTTTTTTTTTCATTTCAGCAAATCGTGCACCGCTTTTTAGAGCATACATAGAGAAATAACGATATTATTTTCTAATAGCATAACTGACTTTTATATTCTTTAGTGAAAATGCTGTTCTTGTTAAACATTGTACAAAATGGCCACTGTTAATCGATCCACAACGGCAAGCCACTCAATGGTAATTATCTCTAAGAAGAAGAAAACGCACTATTTTCTATAATTTATCTTTTCATTCTAAAAGGATTCGAACAAAAGAAGCAGAAAATAATCTCCGCGTGATAACATACGATGATCCCATATTATTACGTGTATGCGAACAATGTATTCGAGTTGGTTTACCATTACTTATTGAAAATGTTGGTGAAACAATTGAATCATCATTGCTGCCGATACTTGAACGTGATAGTTTTAGAAAAACGTCTTCGTCGATGGGAACAATTCGATTCAACGATGTTGACATTGAATGCAATCCAAACTTTCGTGTTTATTTCATAACACAATTAAACAATCCACATTACTTGCCAGACATTTGTATTCGTGTTACATTAAGTAAGATCAACAAAAATAAGCAAATCGATTTTTCAATCTTGTTTTTCTCGTTCAGTAAATTTTACAATCACACAAAATGGTTTAGAACATCAATTGTTGAGTCTTGTTGTTCTAAATGAAGAGCCACAATTAGAGCACGAACGTAAACTTCTATTAGAAACGATGGCGCAAGATCTAAAAAGTTTACGTGATTATGAGGATCGAACGTTAGAAATGTTAACAGCGTCAGAACAACATATACTTGATCGTCATGATCTTATAGAAAATTTGACGCGTTCGAAAATTACCAGTGATGAAATCGCGAACCGTTATCGTGAAAACGAGTCCAATGAACGACAGATAAATCTCGCTCGTCTCTGTTATGTTTCATTGGCTAGACGCGGTTCGTTGCTTTATTTTCTCATAAATTATCTATCACGATTAAATATCATGTATCAATTTTCATTGACATGGTTTCAACGAACATTTCATTCTTGTATATTGGACTATGATACAAGCCGTCGTATGAGTATGACGAATTTAGCAAGTGATTTAGATTCGTTACAACGTCATAACCAACAGCGACGAAATAGTTCAATGTTGAGTAGTCTGATGAGTTCGCCGAGGCATAGTATTGCCGAAGAACCAACAGCTGACCGTGTGTCATCAACACGCCGACGAGGTAGTGCAAAGTCGTTCGTAGCAGCCATACATCCGCAACAACGAGAAGCAACGCTTCGGCTTATGGTTGATCGGTTAACATACACAATTTATCAACTTGTTTCGTGGAGTCTTTTTGCTGAACATCAATTATTGTTTTCGTTCTTGCTAACAACAACAATTGAACGTGAGATAAATAGCGACGAAAAGAATAAACAGTCAACAGCTACATCGGAAATTATATTAGAAGAAGATGGACAAGAGCAACAACAAGAAACAAAAAGTGAACGCGACGCAAAATTAGCGCATATTACACTTGACGAATGGACTTGCTTTATGAGCCCAATGCTAGCGACGATAAGCGAAGATAAATTATCATTTATTAATGAGCAATTACCATCGTTATATTCTATTTGTCAAGAGTTAATACAAGATGTTGATCAAGAATTTTTCAAACATCCAAATGTTTATTTATATTTAAGTCGAAATGAGAAGTATAGTCATTTATCTCGTTTTCGATGCATTTTACTTATAAAAATTCTTCGACCTGATCTTTTACTTCCATCGATATCACAATATGTCGCTGAAAAAATGGGCAGTAAATTTCTATCGTCAGGTTTTGCTGATATACAAGATATATATGCACATTCATCACCGCAAGCACCCATTGTTCTACTACTTTCTCCTGGTATACGGTTTTTCTTTCGATTGAAGAAAAAACGACAATGTTGATGAAATATTTTTATGTTTGAATAGGAACTGACCCGACTAGTCTTCTACTTCGTTTTGCAAAAGAAACACGTGGTAGTGCATCACATCTTGATGTTATTTCGTTAGGTCAAGGTCAAGGACCGAAGGTCGAAGAAGTTTTATCGAAAGCATTGACATTGAAAGGTCGTTGGATATTTTTACATAATTGTCATTTAAGCGCATCATTTATGCCAAGACTTCGAGTTCTTGTTAATAAGTAGGACTCATATTATTCTGTATATTTCCAATATATCGATTTTATTTTGTGATTCTAGCTTTAGTAAACCTGGTCTTGAACTTGATAGTCAATTTCGATTGTTTCTTTCAACAAAACCTGATGCTCATTTTCCTCTTGAACTTTTACAACTTGGTCTTAAAGTCTGTTTTATTCATTATGATATAGTGAAGAATTTATCGTCTTATATTTAGATGACGATTGAATGGCCAGTAGGCTTAAAGAGTAGTCTTCTTCAAACGTTTGGACCCACTGGTATTGTTAATGAAAAAGTCTATGAAAACGAAACATTAGGTAAGAATTTTAGGAAATCATTTTTCTTTTGCTTTCTATAATGCAATTTAAAATGAATGAATAGGTCCCAATTGGCGTCGTCTGGTATTTAATTTAGCATTTTTTCATGCTGTTATTCATGAACGCAAAAAATTCGGAGCATTAGGATGGAATTTATCATACGAATTCAATCAGTCTGATTTGGAAGTAGCTGTACTTGAATTAGAAAATCTTGTTCGTCGTTCGAAAAATCAAGTACCATCATTTGATGTTTTCTGTTATCTTGCTGGCTCCGTTATTTACGGTGGTCGTGTCACAGATGAATTTGATCGACGCAGATTATTGCGTATTATCGAACGATTCTATTGTCCTGAAACATTAGAAGAAAATTATTCATATGCAGGAGATGAGGCAAGACAATGTTGCCCCTATTGTCGCTTTTCTAATAATTCCTACTTTCATCTAGACGTACAAAGCACCTAGTTTAAATTTAAATTTCTCTGGTCTTCTTTCGTATATAAATGCTCTACCGGATTTTGATGATCCACGTGTATTTGGTATGCATCCAAATACTAATCGAGCATTAATGTACGTTCAAGCAAATCGAGTAGTTGAAATGTTAGTCACAATTGAACCACAATATCGAATGATGATTTCATTAGGGTATAATATCTGCCTGGAAAATTTTCTTTTCTTATTCTAATTTAAAAACATTCTTTTCAGTACTTCATCAGATAGCGATGCTGCTTGTCTGGCAATTATTGAGGACATCAAAGCAAAATTACCGTTGTCAATTGAAACTGGTTTTGGTCCGCAGGCACGGCGTATTACATTTGAAAATGCACTAGCAAAAATTAGTGAAAGATTAGGTAAGAAATCGTTCTTCTCTCTCTCCGGATAACGCGTCCATGTTTTTTTTATTTTTCTTTAGAACATAAATATCATGCATATTCAATTTTCTTTTCGTTATTGAAACAAGAAATTCGTGCATATAATGAACTGCTTGAATTAGTTCATGTAACGTGTGCTGATTTACGTCGGGCCGTACTTGGTGAAACGGTTGTTAGCGAAGTTCTAGAAGAAACTCAACGTACATTACTAATGCATGAAATGCCTCGTATTTGGAGAGTATGTAACAAGTGTATTCTCTTTATTTTTCTAATAACAACATATATCAATTAACAAACAGGAGATAAAATGTTACGAAGGTGTAAGAACTCTTGTCTCGTCTATTTTTCAAGAGAAACAAACTTTTCCCTTGTCTTGTTCACACTTCTTTTCTTGAACACCGCATGATTGGATTATTACACAATGAATTCGAAGCAGATATGAAAATATATTTTATCTAAACATACTTTTTAGAAAAGATCATATCCATCAACGAAATCACTTCGAGCATGGATCAGTGATCATCTTCTACGAATAGCATTCTTCAAAGATTGGACTCGATTAATAGTAACATATGTCGAAGATTATAAAACTCTATCGCCATTACCACCTACATTCAATATTGGCGCATTCTATTATCCGAAAGGTTACTTTTTGTTACTTTATTGAAGTATAAATATCGCTTTCCTGTTTGTGTTCGAATCTTATTTTAGGACTTTTTTCTGCAATTCTTCAAAGTTCAGCGCGATCTATTGCATTGCCTATTGATCAATTGAAATTTTCGTATGAAGTCTTAGATCAAAAAGAAGAACGACTGGCGTTACAATCATCAACTGCAAGTTTTGAATATTATTTATCATTCGCAAGTCATATTTCGTTTTTAATTCTTTTTTAGTCAACAAATGATATTACAAATGGTATTACCATTGATGGAATCTATTTAGATGGTGCACAATGGGATTATGAACTGCATCAGATTGTTGATTGTACGAGTCAACAACGAACTCATCGTTTACCACCGCTTCTTTGTAAACTAGTACCGGTAAAATATTTGAATTTGGGGGAAAACAAACTCTTTATTCTAATAGAATTTTGTTTTTGTACATTTTGTAGAAGGACACAGATAATTTGGATTCAACGAATGTGTATGAATGTCCGGTGTATCTCACAGCATCAAGAGCAGTAAGCGCAAGTCAAGCATCAAAGCATCTGGTTGGTACAGTCGCAATCCCATGTTCCGAAACAGAATCATTTTGGACAACACGTTCGATTGCTGGCATTCTTGAAATTGATGAATAATATTTTCGTTTTTCTATGTAATTTGAAATTCAAATAAATTTTATTTTCGCTTTTTGACACACGAAATGAATATTAATCCTTAGTTTGAGTGAAATCAAGTGAACTTCTCAATGCTAATGATTGGATAAAATCGAGCAGTTCTTGTTCGCAAAGTGAAATCTTCCTTCATAGTAAAACTATGAAAAGATTTTTAGAAGATTATTTCTATTTTATTTCGCTGCAAAATTTATTGAAAAAGAATGAAATGACATACAAAAGCGATAAGAGTCATCAATATAAAACTATATTGATTTCTATCCGCGTTTGATATTATTCCGTTTTTCTTCAAAAAGTCTTTCACTAATGGTGTCCAAATGGCATAACCTTCTGCGTTCATATGCAACTCATCTGGACCGAATAGTTCCGGACGTGGCTTATTGTCAGATGTAAGCATCAGGCTAAACACGTCAATGTAATCGACATTGGTCAAACTTTTAATACTGTCTCGAATACGATTGTTAGTGTCGTTCATGATTGCAAGTTTACCTACACGACTTGGACTTGGCTTTATCGAAATGTAGGCAATGGGCAACGATGGATAGAAACGTCGAACAGTTGGAATGAACTGTTGGAAATACGAGAAAACAGCCGATGCAGTCTCATTAGCAGCAACATCATTTTCACCGGCATAAACAATCAATGCGGTTGGTTCCAATGGTAAAACAATTCGTTTGAACTGTTGCCAGCATTCTTTCAGAGACGAGCCACCAAAACCACGATTAATGACTCCGATAGGCACATCGGCAAAATCTTTCGAAAGTGTCGGCCATAAACGAAACGACGAGCTGCCGAAGAATACAACAGTTTTTCGTTTTTCTTTTATCAACAATTGATCAAATCGCAAGAGTTCTGACTCATAGGCTGTATCAGTAAGGCTTTCGAAGGAACCTTCATCATTGAATAATTGGCAGTTCGGATTATTACGAGTGTAGAGAGTAGCGATTGGACCAGTTTCATTTTCAAATGTAGGCGTACATGTACCATTTGATTGTCGACCCCAAAGGAGATCTCCATTAGGAAGAAGTTGTCTCCAGAAGCATGAACTCACATTGATAAATTGAGGTGGACCTAAATGAAAATAATCCGTCGAGATGAAATGAGACAAGGATTCTCTTTGTGTTTACCTTGAGTTGTATCGGTAAATACTTGATAGTTACCCTTGCCATCCGTATCGTTGATTGCGAGAAAATGGTTTAACTAGAAAACGAATGATCTTATTGACGTACTATTTTATTTTCCTCTAGTTTTTTACCCAAGTAAAGCGAATATCAATCAAGAAATTGATGGTAAATGTTTCGTTATTATAGAAAAAGGCTTGACCAAGCTGTTGAGTGTACGTTTGCTGGCTTATATTCTGCTCTGATATGCACCATAAACCACGAAGCTCGACCGGTGGTGATGGAAATCGGCCTTCAATGGTTTGTCATAACAAAAACAAAATTATTCAAGAAATTTGTTACTTTGGGGAGTCACAGTCACAATGAGCGTAAACAGAAAACTACAAACTATATTTAACAGCGTCATGTCACCAAGAAGAATAATAGTCGTGATATGAATGAAATGCTTCTACTCTTATCAATTCAGACAAGCTCGATGATATTTACACAAAGATTGAGAGTCTCCTTTCAATATGATGAAGAATCGCACAGCATCCACATAAATATGTGAGTAATACGCCACACGTCATATTGTTATCGAATCGAATTTGAAGAAGAAAACAAAATTTCAACCTCGTAAAATAAATCTGCTGATGTTGCTCAGTCTTTCGAGAACCAACGAAGTTTGACCTTCAAATTTGTTTTCTCTAAGCGATGAAGTAACACCATCACCAATTTTCGAACTCATCCTAGAGTCCAAACAGAAATATGATATTCTTCTGAAAATTTTGCATATATATCTTTCTTTAATTTTCATATCTCACACATTCTTAAATCCCAAAGTCAACGACATTCGAAACGTTAATAATTTTCTGATGAATAATATATTGATTTAAAATATACTTTTCCAAAAAAAATCCGATGCTGAAGGGATTCCGTAACAATAAGTTCCTAATATTATCACAACGCTATTGGCGTCTTAACAAAATCCATAGTTTCATAACAATGATTATTTGTAAATTCAATTTTCTGCTCGACTATCTGAGATTATATATAATGTTTACAAGCAGATAAAACGCTTTACTAATAAAAATTTCCTATATGGTACGATGCATGTCGTTCATGAAAAATTATGACTTTTCCATTTCCATTTATTTTAACGTTTGATTTCTGTAAGCGTTCGTAATTATCTTTAGCATCCGATATTTGATTAATTTTGTACATAATAGTGTTTCAAGAGAAAATCAGACAATAATGTAGCTGATTCAACGGAATAATTTTTTTCAGAACGGCTGATTCAACTGAAAATTACGGACAATTAACCTATCATATCTTTTCAATCGAATTGAATCGATCAAATACATTTTTTAGAAGAGCATGCGGATAGAAAGTTCAACAAATTCTTATGAATGCCTATCGCACATCAATGCATCAAGAATAGTAAGCGAGAGTGAAACAGCTAACCTGGGTTGGCATAATTATAATCCCATGCTCAGAAACAGAATCATTTTGGATAATAAGACTCATTGCTAGTAGTATCCCTGACAAAGAAAATAAGGTTTAATATTTTTGTATGAATGTATTTCAAATATAGAGACAACAGACAATACATAATTTCATTCAAATGAGTCTCAATCGTTGTTATCATTGGCATGATTGTCTCAGATTCATTTTCAGCTGTAAGTGAGCAAGTAGTGCTTCGTAAAAACAATATTTGAGGAGCAGATACAAGACTGCAATAAAACTATACTGTATACTTCAAACATAGTTCTTATGCATCGATATAGGACGAACCGTTGCGATTGATTGATTGAATCTGCGTGCCTACGAAAATTTTTATCAATCATTTAGATGAGACTTAAAAAAGCCCATGCTTTTAATGAATTTAAAAGAACTTTATTTGCTGATTTTCAAACATCTTCAACGAATTCACTGCAGAATATTTTTCAGTTAGTACAATCAAGACTACTGATTTCCTTTGTTTATTGGTACATCACTTTCATAATATTTTGTCATAAATTTGTACCATCCTTGAATAGCGTTCATTTGCTGCTTGATCATTCGATGTTCATTCACATTTTCAATTTTCTGATAAATAACATCGAGTTCAGTTATCATTTTCTTCGTAGCTAATTTCTTATTCGCTTTTTCATAATGGGTTTTGAGCAGTTGAAGCTGCTCAACCAGATGTAAGTTGAACTTGTATGACGTCTTCTCATCACAGATATCACTTTCTTCTTTGATCATTCTCTCGAAGCCTAAAAAGAACGGATCATGTTGAGAGTTACCGGCTGATTGTAAAAGAAAATAACTGAATTCTGCACTTGCTTCACACAAATTATGCAAGACTTTTCTCATATCTTCCTCAGTCGGTTTCGCTGAATTCTCGATTTCCTTATATTCAAGTTCATAATCAATGCGATAATGCTGAGATGGATCACATTGACAAGTTCGACATTTATTCTGAACGACATGTAATCCATCTGTAGCGACCCAAAAGTCACAAATTTTAATACGTTTACGCGGACACTCCAAACAAATAGCAGTTGTACCTTTGATAATTTTTGGACATAACTCTATACAAGTTTTATGCCATCGTTCATTCAATAAAATAATATTACGAAGAGTATTTCTCATTGCTTCTAACATAGGTCGAATCGTTGAATTAATCATGAGTTGTGCATGCTTCGCTGAATGTGAATCATTTAAAATAATAGGGTCAGACATGTTACTGTGAATATATCCGATAAGACGATTTAATTCCGTCATTGACTTCTCCCAGCTACCGTTATAGTCTGCTTCTTCCATACTGTTGAACTTGATTCGATTCAATTTTGCCACTAAGTAACGAAATGATTCACTATCGAAACAGAATGTATTTTCTTTGGAAAAAGGAATGCGTTTAGCCGGCAATGAATTAAGTAAAGCTTTTAGAAGTGGTCCTGTATCTCCTGGTGTATAGAATGTAGAACGTGCATTGGTAAAACAAAATAAGATTCTGTCACAAATATTTTCGCCCAACATATCGATCAGTTGTGTAAAACGCGAACGGAAGAATACGGTGAGACGTGAATTGTTTGGCTTCAAGAGGATACAAATAGCATTCAAGTGTGTCAGATTATTGATGTATGATAAAACATGTTGCATATTTTTATCATCTTGATTTAATCCTTCTGTATCACCAATCCCAGGTGTGTCGATAATACGCAGTTTTTGTCCACGATTTCTACCGTCTTGAAGAGTAAAGACGTATGATTTGCAATGCTGAGTTATTGATTTACCAAGGTTATCATGATCTTCATTGTTTAAATCATCCGCACACTCATATTTCACTACTCGTTCTGTAAAATTATCATCAACTGTTATCATGAATGAAACAGGGATGAGCACAGTTGGATTCTTCTCCGCTTGTTTTAGATCGTCGAATTTTAGATAGTTAACGAAAGCATTAATGAAAGTAGATTTACCTACTCCTGATTCACCAAGAAGTAAAATATTGATAGGTTCAACACTTTTCGATCGTTCTGATTTCGGTGCTGTGATCGGTTGTGTTTCATCTAAGTTACTGATAATTTCAGTAGTAGGTAAAATGATGAAATCATTCAGTTTGTAAGGAACATATGAGAAGTCAACGTAGATTAAGTTTAGTTGAGGATTTCCTTCACGCTCTTTTAGCAATTGATCGCAAAGAGTATGCCACTTTGATTGACTTTTCTCATATAAAGTATCATTAGAGCAAATAATATGTGTCGATGTAGCACCTCCCAATACTTTCTGTTCAAGTACTTGTCTATTATCGTCTGCATATATCTCTCGATCCGCCGCATTCTGATATATAAATCCTTTTTCTGACAAATCTTCTATGAAACTATCTTTCTTTTGTATTTTCTTAAGTTGATTGCGAAAATCCGCAAGCATCTTTCTTGAATTATCTTCTAGGTCATTGCTTAATTCTTCGTGGATCTTGCTCTCCTTGATATCACCACGACGAATGTCGATAACTAATTTTCGAATTCGATGAATTTCATTATTGTACATTGCTTTCAATTGTTGATAACTTGTAAGCATGTTCTTATGTTCGCCCTTAAGATGCTGACGTAGATTTGGGTAGCTCTGACCCATTGCTCTTGCTACATTTTTTAAATCGACTGAGAATGGAAGTAAATAAGATTCTATTGCGATGACATCTGCGTTACTCAGCTCGGTGAATGTATATTTGTTTTCATCCCTCGTATCATAAATATAATTAATTGGACATAAATTGTAATTTAGAGGTTTGAGAAGATGCTCATTCTTTAAAGATGATTGAATTTTCGGATGTAAATCTAATACTGATTTAACTCCAGTGAGTTCAGCCGTATTCGAAAAGACTTTTATCTGAAGTATTTTTTCGAGTGACTCTATATGTTCGTCGGATAACGTCACATCTTGTTGATCACCCTTCAATAAAGTGCATAGTCGTTCTAAGGCATGATCAATCGTTTGAACTTGTTCATCGTCAGGGGGGAGTTGTAAAACGACAAGCGCTTCGATTCCAAAATTAACTAATACAATCGCATGAGTAGCGTCAATAACTAGTTTTCGAGGTTTGATTGTGTTTGATGTGAACACTTCATCTTTGAAGTATTCTGTTGTTTGATGATGGGTGTAGCAGAGAAAACGGGTATATTCATCGATTGAACCAGAATAGTTGATGAATTCACCGATTCCCTTTGATTCACATAGTTGTAAAGCAACACTCAGCCGTAATTCATCCTCTGTGTTGCACCATTTTAATAGATTACTACGTAGATTTGGATCGCATGGTTTCATGAAACATTCTTTTCGTTGACATGAAAATGTCACTGTCGAATCGTTAAATACATTCGGGCCTGAAATTATTTGATCATTAATCGCATCATATAGCCAACTGATTCGTCCTGATGAACCAACAGCTCTCCTTTGAATGAAAGGACTCGACAAGCAAGCTGCAGTTACAGATAAATCTGAACAGCATGATGGTAAAACGTTGTCATTCTCATGCATTGTTTTAGATTTACAAGTTGCTGTCTACAAATATCAAAACAAATGAAACAATTAAGTGCTCCACGATCATTATATTATATAGTAAAGTGAGTTATGTGAGATACGAAATAACTGCAAGTAATATTTAAAAACAGCAAATCGGGAAGCCGCCATGCCTATATTAATTAATTGTTCAAGAGAGTACTGTAAAGTATTTCTTCGTCCTTCGCGTTCGTACAAACTCTGAAAATATTCGCCCGGATTCCAAGACGTGGTAGTTATTTTTCCTGAAACAGAGCTTTTGTTAAAAAAGTTTATAATAATTACTTTCGAATTCCTCGGCAACTGAAGGTGTCTCCACGGGCAAATACATTTGCTTTATTATCAGTATGGCTGTGTTGTCTCATTTTTCGTATAGTAGGGGAAGAAAGAATTCCTTTCTTTGTATCGAATAAGTCTATGACACGTGAAAGAAAATGTGAAAGATAATAATAAAAAAAACATCAAGACGTTTTTAAGAATTCGTGCGATAACATTTCTAACAAAAAGCGTTTTCCTGCATATATGTTATTTTGTTAATGGAAGTGACTATGTGCACATATGTGTAGATAGTCACTTCCTAGATTATAAAGCTGCAGTGTGTTGTATGTTATATATAATATGTTTAAGTTCAATGAATTATATCGCTAATAAGATATAGTTCTAAACTTCATAAAAATATTAGTAATTGTGAAGCACCTGCCACTTTTGGTAGATAATTTCATAGTAATAGGATCTTAGCGGAAAAGTCTCCGAAAATTACAAACCTTATACAACTATAAACGATGAAAATAAATGACATTAGATGTCACCATCATACAGCCTACTCGTGATGATATCGATTTTAATTGAGCAACTATTTCTCACATTGACTTTGGCTGTTTTATTTCTCTTTATCTTTCACTGAATTTAGTATATGTGCGTCGATTAAAGAAAGCAAACATTTTTTTATTTGGATTCCAACTTCACATTTTAAGCATAAATAAATACGGAAACATCGGATTTGCATCCGATTGTTATGTGTTCTTCAAAAATTAAGGTGCTTTATATCTGTTGTGTATAATTATGATAAAAAACGTTTTTTTGTAAAAATCCCTGTACCAACCCCCCCCCCTCTCAGGGATGGTCTGAGCAATAATGACAATTTTTACGATAACTCAGCCATTTCCTGACGGATCCTTCTCATCTTCGAACTCGACTGAGATACTGATGGGATCATTCTGTGTACAAAATTTCATGACAATTGGATGAGACTTTGAAGAGTTATCGTGGTAACGGACGGAGGGTTGGATAGGCTGACCGAATCCAGAGTGTACTCACTTTTTGAGTACACAAACACATCGATACTTTGGAGAGAGAAAAAGAGCATATTAACGAAATAAAATATTCTCTAGCAGTAACAAATTCGAGTCGTTATGTTACATACAAAAATCGAGAGGCTACGTGATGGTGAATGCACCAAGCAACTAACAGATGCTGTTAATCTTAGTACCGGTAACTTCAACATATGGAAAGTTCAAATTGTATATTATATTTATAAAATCTCTTTCATGGTTAGGCCACTATTGAAAGAGAAATGGTTGATTACTCGACATTCTGTGTCAAAAACACTTTTACTGTTTAGGAAAATATAGATTTTTACGTGTTCGATCATTTATTTTCCTTGTTACTTGAATGCCATTGTGATACGAGCTATTTTTACTGACTAATTGCTTCCTTAAGAAAGAAAAATATCCTTTATTCTCATACCATTAAATACATCACTTCTGTTCAATGATTATTCAAATAATTTGTAACGTCATTTATTCGAAGCATCTGACAGGTTTGGTCCGGTTATATTTTAAACATAATATAAAGGAATCAATATTCAATGCATAGAATTCTTTCTGCTTCGATTGTTCTGAAACTGTTCTCCGGAATATGCGAGATTACCGGTTCAAGAGCTCCAATTTGTTATCATTTCTTTCTTTGTTTGATGTTTTGGTGCACAACGTAATTAGTAATATGTAAATATGGTTCTCTCTTGATGATTTTCATATTTCTGAAGTAGTAATAGTTTTGTGGCATGAGAACTAGTATAATCATTGAGATATGTTCACTCTTTCTAAACATGACCTGGTCCATATTATATCTCTTTTTCGTTTAAAGCGATTGAGCTATAGTGTGAAGTCGTTAGAGAATCGGATGAGAATGATGAATAGGCGGATTTTCTATGAATGAATTAGCCCTTTTGCAAGAGTGCTAAAGCCACTGAAACTTTGTAATTTTTTCTATTATTTGAACGCATCAAATCGAACCCAAATATTGAAACGTGCATATGTTAGGAAAATACATTTAGACTAATTTGTCAATGGGTGAAAATAATTTTGAAAACGTTTTTTTAGGCAGAGCTTTCTTTTCAAAATATTCTCATCATATTCATGACCTCAAATAGGTAGCTTATCTATGACCGTTGTATTCAAACATAGGACGAACCGTTCTTCCTAACTTTTGGTGCTTATTTTGACTAAACCAGTTGTAGATGGCTCCTAGTTAGTGAACATGTTTTTCATAGATAAATATCACACCATCTACTAGATGTAACAAGAATTGAATATTTTCTCCAAAACTAAACTGTTTAATGTTTTCTACTTATATTGATTGTATGTTACAACAGATCAGCTTCACAAAAGAAATAATTCGTTTCCAAACAGTTTCCAGTTATATTGAACAGGTTATAGTGAGTTTTTTTAGCTTCCATTGCTTCAAAGCTTTCCGATCTGTAAAGAATACACTATAGGTTCTCTAGTTTCTTCATATGTTTGTACATGCTTTCCATTAAAAATCTGCTAGCTCTATTAAGAATGCGCATTATTTTCATTAAATTTAACTTCTTGTTTCTTCATAATTGCCTCTCCAGACCTAAGCAAATCATGTTGAGGTCGTTTTCTGGTGTTGGATATGCGTATGATTGCACTGCGTGTTCAAGTAATGCTATAGCAATGAATAAGATCCCCGGTTTCAGCATAGAAAGAAAATATATAAAAAGAATTGATAAAACATATTTAATTCGAACTGAGACTTATGCACAGTTTTTGAATCCTTTTTCTTGTTGGCAGTGCAAGAAAGCGTTCCTTAGCAATAAGTAAACTTCAGCAAATTCTTTTGTATAGAGTGCAATTCAGTTAAGTCCGATACTGTTCATGCAACTGTTTTTCATCAACTCTTCTCTAGCATTTTCGACAGAGCCTTATTAAATAAAACTGTTTTAATCGTTGATAAAGACACGAAACTGTTCTACAAGTATAATGAAAATTGTGAGTCTATTCATCAAGTTGACACTTCATATTCATAATACTTGATCATATACTTATGCCATTGCCTAATGGCATTCATTTGTAGGTCGATTATTCGATGTTTATTCACATTTTCAATTTTCTGATAAATAACATCGAGTTCAGTTATCATTTTCTTCGTAGCTAATTTCTTATTCGCTTTTTCATAATGGGTTTTGAGCAGTTGAAGCTGCTCAACCAGATGTNCATGTCTGACCCTATTATTTTAAATGATTCACTATCGAAACAGAATGTATTTTCTTTGGAAAAAGGAATGCGTTTAGCCGGCAATGAATTAAGTAAAGCTTTTAGAAGTGGTCCTGTGTCTCCTGGTGTATAGAATGTAGAACGTGCATTGGTAAAACAAAATATGATTCTGTCGCAAATATTTTCGCCCAACATATCGATCAGGTGTGTAAAACACGAACGAAAGAATACGGTGTGTCGTGAATTGTTGGGTTTCAAGAGGATACAAATAGCATTCAAGTGTGTCAGATTATTGATGTATGACAAAACATGTTGCATATTTTTATCATCTTGATTTGATCCTTGCGTATCACCTATCCCGGGTGTGTCGATAATACGCAGTTTTTGCCCACGACTTTTGCCGTCTTGAAGAGTAAAGACGTATGATTTGCAATGTTGAGTTATTGATTTACCAAGATCATGGTGATCTTCATTGCTTACAGTATCCTCTCCATCATGCTTGATTGCATGTTCTGTAAAATTATCACCCATCGCAATTGTGAAGGAAACAGGGATGAGTACCGTCAGATTCTTCGTCGCTTGCATAAGATTGTCGAATTTCAGATAGTTAACGAGAGCATTAATGAAAGTAGATTTACCTACTCCTGATTCACCAAGAAGTAAAATATTAATACTCTCATCGCATGTTGCTTTTTGCAATGTTAATTTTTTCTTTGGCGGTGGAGTAGTTACTGTTTTCGTTTCTTCAGTCCTTGGTAGCGTTATAAACTCATTCAACTCGTACGAGCAATAGGAGAAATCAGCGTAGACCAATTGTATATTTTTGTTTCCCTTACGTTCTTTAAGCATCTGCTCACGATGTTCACACCACTGTGTTTGATTTTTTGCATATAAATTATCATTAGAGCAGATCAGACGCACACACCCAACGTCTTTCAACAGCTTACGTTCAAGAGTTTGTATATCGTCGTTTTTTTCTATGCCTTGATCTTTAGCATTCGTGTAAATGAATTCTTCAATTAAGAGAGATTTGATAAGACTTTCTTTTTTCATCATTTTTTTCACACCTTCAATATCATTGCTTAGGATATAACTAAGCTTTGTGGTTTGATCTTGCTGTATGTCTTGGCGAAATGTTTTCTCATCAATCTCACCCCGACGGAAAGCTTCAAGTAATTTTCTGATCCGATTAATTTCAAGTTCGTACATCTTTTCCGAGTCTTCCCAACCTGTGAGTATTTTCTTATGTTCGTTTTTTAGATGCTGGCGTACATTTTGAAAATCCTGATGCATATTTTTGTTTAACCAGTTGAATTTGAGTATCAATGGCAATAAATAAGATTCGATTTTAAGTATGCTGCCTTTTGGAAATTCAATTAATTTAAATTGTAGTCCATTATTCGTAATATAAGAAGTTTCAATGGGATAAAGATTATAATTATAAGGTCTGAGAGAATCGCCATTCGACTTTAATAATTGAATATTGTCATGAAATTCAATTATCGAATTGATTTCAGTGAGTTTCGATATGTTTGAGAAGACTTTCGTACAATAAATTTTTTTGAGAAAGGCTTCGTCTTCGTTGGAAAGGTTCAATCCACTGCAATCATCGCTCAAGGAATTACATATTTTTTGAAGGGCGTACTCGCTTCCTTCAGTTTGTTGGTCATCAGAAGGCAGTTGTAAAACAGCAACCGCGCCGATGCCCCAATTCACTAATACAATCATATGGGTAGCCTGAGCATCTGCTCTTTGTAGTTCGGTTCTATTGAGTGAATTAAATAAATTATCTGGCAAGTAATCCGTCCTACTATAGTACGTGTAGCGGAGAAAGCGAGTATATTTATCGATTCGACCAGTATAATTGATTAATGCGCCGATTCCACTTGGTTCTGTCATTTGTAATGCAATATTCAATCGTTGTTCGTCATTCATATTCATCTGTTTTAAAAGATTGTAAGGTTTATCGAGATTGACTGATTGCCAGATACATTCTGGTCTTTTCGTTGAAGCAGTTCGTTTTTCAGCGGCAATTTTATTTGAATCAGATAGTACTCGATCGTTATATGCATCATAGAACGAACCGACCTGTCCAGATGAGTCGATAGCTATCCTTGATGTAAAAGTATCCGATCTGTTAGCTGCGACTGGAGTCAAACTTGGATCACATGTTTGCAAAACGTTTTCGCATGCTGCCATTGTGTAAAGGATGAATTATTGTCTAAAATGATGGAGGTATGCAAAACAGGAAAATTTCTGAAAGGACATATGAACGCTGAACAATTTGCATAGAATAGTAAGTGAAAGAATAGAAAAATAAAAGTAATCTTCATAATATTAACAAACAGATTTTAAAAAAAAATCAACTCTTATTAACAAAATACAGTGAGAGAAAGAAGTATGATTTCGATATTGGTGACTAAAGGGTATCCAAAAGAGAAATGTTTTAAAAAGTGCTCGGTATAGATTTTTATTCCGGTTGTTGTAATGTGTAAATGGTTGCAGCGGATTTCTAACATGCATAGTTGATACAATTTATCAATTGCATTTCGTCTACCGATGAATGTCTGCTTTTTCTGGCAACGCACGCTGGAAAAGCACGTTTTTTTGAAGCAATAGTACTATTCACTCTTGAATACCTTAGGAAGTAAAATCATGCTCGCGAAGCAAAAGACACGCTGTGTTTTGATTATATTTACCAAGCGTTTTTCGTTTTGTTGAAAAGAAAAAGAATGAAAAAAAGAATTTCATTCTTTTTAATGAAAAAACAAGAGAAACAAATGCACCAACATATGTCTAGCTGTTAGCCAATGAAATAGTGAATGATAGCCCTTCTATGAAAAATCGTTTAGTCTTTTCATTTAGCTTTCATTATTTTAACTATAATAGGTAAAAGAGCGATACACGTCCTTACTTGGTTCTAAGTATATATGAATGCTCAATAGATCAACAGACTTTTGCATGCAGGTCATAGTGGTACATTTAGATAAAACTACTGAGAATAATTTGATGCTCACGTTCATGAATAAATGCTTCATTTTTTCAGTTAAAAAATACATTTATACATTGATGGAAACAATATTTCAGCAACTAAACGGTGTGCACGTGTTGATATCGGTATCTACCAGTCAGGTAGTCCTAGTAAATCTCCTATGTTGCTCTTTTTCGTTTAATTTGTCTGTGATATATTTTTTCTTATTTTTGATTTAGTTCTCAGAATTTCAGTGTCAGATTCATGTCATCTTTCGTGTACGAGCATTCTGATTGCTAAACCAATGAAATGAATCGAATGACTATCGGGACTTTCAAAGAATCCCTATAAGCAGTTTAAGAGAGGCCTTATCAAGATCATGAATTGATCGATAAAGAAACCCTAAAGACAGCTGAGAAACTTCGTAGAAAATGATTAGCCGACCATTTATTTATTTGTTTATAGAAAACATTTTTATAAAATAAATATGTTCCGCAAGAAAATAGATCGATTCAATCTAGAAAACTATGAGATAAAATTTTGCGATAGTAAGGTAAAACTTCATCGTAGAGCGCAAGGAATTCACTGGGGACATCATCACGAGTTAATTTAGTTGAACTAGGTTGACCGAAACCAGTTGATTGATGAACTGCATTATACCAAGCTGAAGCCCAGACACCATCAATGGGTTTTGGCCCAGCGGGCCACGATAACATTTCGTTTGTAAATGGTAAATTCAACTTGTCGCAAAGTCCTGTTAATATCGACTTCGGATCTTTTATCAATTCATTAGCATTAATAACAAGAGGATCTTCTTTTGTTTGTTCTTGAAACCAATCATATAGTTTTACTTGATGTTCGAAACAAAGATCTTCGCCCGTTATAGATTGATCTAGTTTAATATGTGATACAATAACCTCAGCAGGATTACGTACAAGAAATATAGGACGATAATTTAATATACGATTTTTATTCATATCTTTCACTGTATTAGCCATATTCTTAACAAAAATATTTCCTTTCATTTTTTCCATTTCTTCAATTTTATCATGTATCTTGTTTGCATCGATGTTTTGTGAACTTAACATTATTTCATCATAATGTGGTTGTACTTTACCAATTCGCTTTAATCAAATTGGATAGAATGGTTCATCTATCACAACTGTATCAGTACGTTGATTGAATGAATACATTAGCGCTGTTGAAAAACTTCGTGGGCCGGAAAGAAGATAAATTATCATGTTTACCTTCTACAAAAAGGAAAATTATTATTTGCATTGACTTTAGATTAGAATGTTCAAAGTGGAAATGAGTCGATATTTTTGTGTGCATATAAAAAACATTAGTTAATCAATGGAAGACTATTCTACAATTTAGTAGTCTCTGCAAACGCCTTTGTTATGTGAATCGCAGAAGAAATGAATGTTCGAGGTTTCAACAAGGTTGAAAACGAGTTTAGTTGATAATAACTAACCTGTTTCGTACAAAACTGAAGTTTATCTGTTGATTGAGGACTGATAGAATATGAATGAGAATAATAATGCAATATACGATTGATAGATATCTGCACCTATATATATAACCTCTATGAAAAATCAGCTTATCTTCGTCGTGAAAAAACAAAATCACGTGTCATTTCGTGTCTCTTTTTTTTATCATTATTACATTTTGCACTGTGTTTACCTTGCTACGGAAATTACGTTCTCTCTCACTCTACCTTTCTCAACTGCGAATTTTTTATATGAAATAGAGACTATCGAATCAGTGCTCATTAGATCGTTTTTTCTTGGTTGAATCCGTTGTCTATTGATTTTTCGAAACAGCATTTTGTTGTTTATTGATTTATTGAAATTCGCTGACTTAACAATATGAAAAATAAAAAAGATAAAATAAAATTTGACTCGTGCGACTGATAAATATTTTTTCTGAAAAGATTATTAATGTATCCAAAAGACTTGCACATGATATAAAACACGAGAAGTAATAGTTGGTTTCGGATTGAGATACCAAACAAATGAAAATTTATTATTCGTAGGACCTAATAACTGTTCAAGTGCTGTTTCTATACTCGAATTAATTTCATCATCGAGGATAGGTGATTGTGTTGTTGGATCAATAGGCTCATCGCCATTTAAAAGAAACCAAATAACATAATGATTGGTACCAGTTGGAACTTGATAGGAGAATAAATTTGGAACGAATCGAAATTCATGAGTATTCGAAGCGGTTTTAGCAGCGATTCGAGCTGCAGAAATTTCTTCATCAGATACGCTCATTCTTGAACTATTCCAATTTCCTTGAACCACATATTTCAATCCAAAAAATCGATGCAGTACAAAATCTTGAAGACTAACATAACGATCCAGCATGTTTGTAATATAGTTATGTTTTTTCTCTTTGATATCATCAGTGGGTCGAATACTCTGTGATCCTGGTATCCAACCATGTTTTAAATGTAGTTCTTGCATGGAATCTAAACTAGGCGATATCTTTTCACGAATCATCTAGAATATTGAAAGTAAATCTTTAATAATGCATGAAGACTTCGATTTTTTACAACGATATTAAAAGACTTCGCCATAATGATTTTTCCGAATCTATGAAGAACAATTACTTTGAACGCATGCACAATCATTCAGAGACATATATATATATATATATATATATATGTTGTCAAGCGGAATAATGACGAGTTTTCTACACGTGGTTGTATGTTATAAGTAACCAGTATGATTGTGCAATTCTATCGGTAGAACATAGTCTTTCTTTTACCATAGGCAGAACGAGAAGAAAAATATTTTTGTTATTCGTTGGTGAAAGGAGTCATACAAAGATAAATAAATTATATACTCATAAGAATTTTACAAACTCGTATAAAATATTAAATTTAAAATGAATTTTCGAACTAATCTTAACGAATGATTATGATGTAAGGGGGTGAAAGCGAAGAGAAGATTCTGAATCAACATTCATTTTACTAGTTTGAAGATAATCACTATTAATAGTATGCTATCGACTTCATAAACATGAAGTCACATGTAACTGTATTTTCGGCGACTTCCTCACCCACTCCAACAAAAACATAAAAAGATATTGCTCTGACTACCATTGTAGGAGGAAAAAATCATCTAGTTTTGTATCATTTATCTTGTCCTTTTTTTTTGGCAAAACCCTCGAAAACAGAGGACCTATGAGAATAACAATAGTCCAACTAGATAGACTGTAGTAAAATGTCAGGAACAATTAATTTTGTTACATTTTTGACGAACATACATCAATGATAAAGGCACAACAAATTTCAATGCGTGCAAACTATGCCCATTCGGGTTTCTGTGAGACCAAAAATAAATGCAGAATGAAATCTAAAATATTTTCTGTGCAATTTTGACTCCTTGACATCCAAAATGTAACGTATTCTTATCGCTTCTACATAAACTTACAAATAGGCTACTTCTTTTTCTATTGATCGTCTTCTATGCTACTTTCTGTGTTGAACAATCGGGTCATCAGCCTTAAATTGATTAAACGTTTATTTAATTTAAAAAAATATACATTTACATAAGAAAGAAAACATCAAGTTTAATTAATAATATTCAGAGAATGAACGATAAATTCAAGAATAAAAGCCATTCGTCTTTGCATTGTTCAATAACTCATCGTCAATGATTTGTTTAACAATATCATAAACTTTTTGTCTACTTTTATTTTTTGGCAATTTTGTATTATCATCATTATGGAGAAGTACTTTTGGATGAATCAAAAGATTAAGTCGAATAAAATTAGGCACTGCAGATTTACAAAAATAACAATAAGCAGTCGAAAATGGATACATATGATAAGGGGCTTGTGCAAGTCGATCACAAACATGTGTATAAAGATCAAAAAGTTTCTCACAAGTTAATTCTGTAGGAATAGATATATTAACTTTGGCTTCGTAATTTGGTTCGCCTAACATAATGAAAGTTTCAGGTGAACTCCGTCCACCACGACGAATATTCCAATCGCGTTGCTTATATTCATTGTTAACAGTAAGAAATATATCACCAGCATAGATACCATTCTTGTATGAAAACGGTTCAGCTTCAATAGCAACCATGCGTGCATATATTTCAAACATATTTTGCCAAATAGTGGGTGAATCATCCATTTGACTAGCTTTTGGTGCTGTCCATTGTTCAATATATTGACCGCGTGAATCAGTTCCACATAGATTAATTGAAGTTGGATAGAAGATTGAATCGAGTACAAAGCCACACACTGTATAGTCAGCATCTATGTCGCCTGGTCTCTTTTGTGCTTCGATAAATTCTTCAACAACAGCGTGCGATGGTAAATGTTCTTCAAGCACATTCTTTTCTATGTATCGAATTAAATAAGCAACGCGTACTTCAACAGTTTGTGTCCAATCATAAAGAAGAGCATTTTCACTGGGTGAAACACAAGACCAACCTCCAGCTCCTATGGCGTCTAATTTAAGAAAGACTTTTTCATAATGAAACTCAAAATGCAAGCGATCAATTGCCGATACAATCGATTGCGAGAAGCGTGCCACATTTTCTGGATTATGTGATGTGTTTGTAGATGATAGACGTGCCATCGCTGCAATGTAGGCTTCGTACTCATCGATCACTGATCCGTCTATGAAAACCATCTGTAAAATAAAGATACATATTTATCAATTCACGCTTTTCATTTTAAGAAACTCAAATAAATGATTATCAAATTTCCTCAACATACATACTAGTGTATTCTTAATTTTCAGTCTTGTCTAAAAACTAGACTTTGCTTCTCATAGAAAAAAAATCAATATTTAAATACCGAGTTTTTGCTTTCAACCAGATGATGTTAGTCAAGAAGAAATCAATCGTTTAAACTTACAAGTAAATGAGGTAAATCATTAAATCCATGCTTACGCAGGAGAAAATTATGTTTGGCTTTGTCAATGGTTGGCAAATCTGGTAGAACTATATTAGTATAAGCAGCTAATTCTTGTCGGTGAATTTCCATTGTTTCAAAGGGAAAGACAAGCGAACGTGTTGCACCTTGTGTTATTAAATCGAAGTGCCGTTTGAGTTCTTGAATATGAAAGTCATCGGTAAATGGTGGTAGAGAGCCATGACATTGTTTACAAAGACGCGTATATTCTCTTGGGTCTTGCTGCTGTAGAGAAAGAATATCTCGGCCTTGATAGATGATGCGCATTGGAATAGGCCTGTCTAAACGTTGTTCAAAGTTCTGTTTAATTTTAAGAAATTCGCGTAATTCAATTGGATTGGCTGGTGCATAAGTAACAATTGTCACACCTTGTTCGAAACCCGTGGCAAGCCAAAGAGCTGGCAATAAAGATCTATCACAGCCCTGATAATAAAATACCATTATTACAATAGCTAATTAAAAGCAAAATTTCTTTCTACAACCGCGAGCATTTTAAATTGAAGACCAAAATTTTAATTTATCAAAATCATTAAATCAGGTTTATATATTAACGATCGAAAATAAATCGTGGTTTCCTCTTTTTAATAATAGGATTAGATCGTTCAAATTTATTTTCCATACAATGAAAATAGAAAAAAAGAATTAAGCAATGTTTATTTATTTATCAGAATTGAGAGAGTAGCACAACGAAATATTTGCGAAGTTTTTTTTTCTCATTATCATTGAATAAATTTCCTTTGAACAATCACTGTCAAACAAAGCACATTATTATCTGTTTTCTATCAAAACAAAAAGCTTGCACAAAGCTGAAAACCGACAGATGGATACAGAATTCAAAGTAATGAATTTACTTCTTACGTATACCTGAAATTTTCATTAAGTTATCTTGTCATTTCTTATTACCTCAAGAACTGAAATTTGTCTGCTGAAATTGATGAACTAATTTACCTGAACAGCAAAAAAACTGGTTGCTCGCTCGGATTTCGATACTGTTAATGCAACATCATCCAGAATAACGAGATGTTGAGCTTTAAAATTCGACGCTACTCGACAAGCTAACTCCACGCGATATTCAAATTGGGTTGCATATTTCATTCCATACGCTTGAAATTCAGTAGGTGAAAGTTTTGATAAATTCTTTTCAAAATCTCCCATGAATGTTTTTGTGCTGCGAGCAAAAATTATATTAATGTGATTGATGAAAACTTTTTGTTTTTTGCTGACTGCTCCTGTTGTTGATGTCATGCAAGAATAATAGACACTTATTTCAATGCTTTGCTTCTCTCTCTCTGTTTTTCTCTCAGTCTTGCGAGGATTCCTTTTAATTTATTGTCCATTTCAACACTTTGCAAATCGTCTCGGGTATGCTGCATCGCTACGTGAGATATGGTAAATAAACTCTTCAATTTTGTTTGATAGAATTTCGATTATTTTGAATGCGTTTGACCTGTCGAGACCTCGATTTTCTTTATGTGAAACTTCAGATTCTAGGCTCTCCTTAAATGTCTAGTTGGTACTTTCGGATTTTTGAAAGAAAACACTTTGGATAGAATAAACTTCGCACTGATTACATGATATATATATATTATGAAAAATTCGACTATTGTGTTTTTGATTGGTTGTATTGTTTGATTCTATAGCAATCTCAAAGAGGAATATTACTGTTTAGTCTAAGAAAATAAACTAATTATGAATAAGATTCATCTTCTTTAATGAAATCAAAAGCAAATTGTGTATCAAAAATTCTTTATCACATTTGGTCGCGATTTTTAAGCTTTGTGCGGCTATGCATTTCGATACAGTTGTAAATTTTATTAGAGAATAGTTATAGATGAGTGATTAGCGTATATTAATTCACATACATCAATAGGGCGTATATGTAGACGAAAATATATGAAATCTAAACATTCATAATCTGAAGTTGTTTGCTTCTCTTTTTCTTTTTCGATTGTTGGAAAGAAACTATCAATAGCAAGGCTGCAACTTCACCTGAAAGAAACCAACAAAAGAAGTATGTTTATTTTAGAACATCTTGGCAGTGTGTTGGCTTTATTGAGTAAAATACTTCAGTGTTGACATTAGATTTTTGCCTATTACACTTCATTCATCCTGTCTTTTTTTCATTTATCTAGGCTGAGAGCAGAGAAAAAAGGAGTCTTTTTCTGTCTAGATGGCTTGAGCGATGAGCGAGAGAACCTTTTTAAGGACATTTTATGTTCTCCACAAACAAAATTGCTAAGGATAAACATAAAAGTAAAAGCAAAGATTTTGAAAAATGAATAAGCAATACTTCGTACAGCTATGTTTTAAAGTGCAACGAGAATTTAGTCATATTAACGAAGGGTGGCAGACTTCTCACAAGCAAAACAACAAGACTTCTGCACTATTAATACGTATATGACTCTGATACGCAATGAATAGTACCAATATAGAATCCTGTGTCTCTTACAGATTCTTTGTTTCTGTGTACACCAAGGGGGGGGGGAAGCGCGACTTCCGTACTTCGAAGTACGATGGGAGTAGAGTGGAAGTACAAGGGCGGACAAGTGAAGTACGCGAAGTGCGGAAGTCGTGCTTTCCCCCCTCGGTGTACACACATTACCTTAGATCGAAAGCAGAACGGTATGAACCCGTATATGCTACTGTTAGACACATTGGCAATCGCTGTCTACTATGATAAGACATATTAAGGACTATCTATCATAGGCTAAATAGATTGACACTGATTTTAGACTTAGTTTTTTTTCAGTGTACAGAAATAAAAATAGAAATCAATAATCTACAATTAATATTAATTGTAGATTAAATATCAATGATTTAAAAGAATTCATCAAAAAACAATTGTTTTCAATTTTCGGTGCACCAAATAAGTAGTAAAAAGACATCAATCGAACTAACATTTATGTATATTGATTGTATTTAAAGATAGAAAAATATAAATATCAAATATTTCTTATAAACAGTGTTTTATATTCATAATGGAAAAACAATCGTCGAACTCTAAGTCATCTGTATTTTTAATTAAAAAGACAATTTTGTGAATCATTTATAGTTTATTAGAATAGGAATAATTCTACGTTTTCATGCATACAGATATTTTCCTGAATAACAAATATACCGTCAGTTTTTCTTTCTGTTACTCATCTGTTTGCCTCTTTCTTTCTTCCTATTGTCCATTTATTAGCCTTTCCTTTTCTACTGTCTTCTCTGTCTCTCTCTCTCTCCCCATCGTCATTGGTTATATTAACGGTGTGTTCTACGAGTAAATGATGTGATTTATGATATAAAGAAGCTAAATAAATCGTAGTTCCATCAGTACAAGCATTTCTTGTATCTAAAATCGTCACATTGTTTACATGTATAGCACACGTTTATATACCCTAAGAAGAGAGAAGGACATAGAGAAGAAAGAGTAGAAAATGAAAAGCTAATAAATGGACAATAGAAAGAAATAAAGAGTCAAATAGATGAGCAACCAGGGTGGTCAGATCAAAAATTGAAAAATCAGAAAATATTTTTTCAAAATCAGAAAACGATCAGAAACTTTCTCTGAAAAATCAGAAATTAATCAGAAATGGCAGTTTTGGGCAAATTAGTGCACCTTCCGCTAAAATACTGGCATCCAAAATCCTGCTGCATTTCTGTTCACCGACTGGAACTGTATTTTCAAAGATATTTAAATAAAACGAAAGAAACTATAGTGAATATATCGTTTAGCTAATACGCAAACATGAATAAAAGGTACTCAATGTTGAGCTTCTTTTTAAATTTAAAACTCGTTCACGAAAACGATCAAAACTAAATCACATGCATTCTGCGTAGATTAAGAAATCCAACAAGAAAAAAACGTTAGATTCCATCATCTCGGTATTGTTATTCATATTTCGTATCTTTTGGAATTTGCTCTAGGAAGTTTGTTTAAGATAACACATTTGCTAATAAAAACCTTCGCAAGACTTGTTACCAATCACTTTTATTATAAGTTAAGCTTTATCTGGTTTTATATTACTGGATTACGATAATCGGACTATAAACGCTTCATATAACCGAAAATTAATTCGACTCCAGAATTCGAACGAGGAATGTAAAAGATGATTAATACAAAAAATTGATGAAATACTATTGATTTATTATAGTAATGGGTTATGATCGTACTTAATTTCAGTGGCAAAGCAGCGATTTGAAAATATTCCAAATTCAGAAAAAAATCAGAAACATGTTCAAAATTCAGAAATTTTTCCTAGTTTTCAGAAGATCTGGCCACCCTGTTAGCAACAAAAAGAAAGACTGACGTACACCAGATATATTGATATTATCACAATACTTAATTATCTTAATAAAAGATAGATAAAACAACTAATAAGCATGGCGCGTATATTATTCAGAATTAATATTCACAGATACAACTTTATTGAGAGGATTTAGATATGGCCGATTATATTTTTTTAATTCTATTCGGTACAAGAGTTTTGCTAAGTCGCCTAAACTAATAAAAATATTGCAATTTATTTTTATTCGTAAATCTAATTTTAGTAATAAACCAATAGTTTAACTGAAAATTTTTGTATCAATATATCGAATCATATTGTTTCAAAGTTTGAATTTGATTAAAGTAGGTAATCTCAAAAATGATGATATAAAATTTTCGTTTGAGAGAGAATTAATTAATTATCACATGTAGTGAATAATTGTTACATTCAATCATTTCAAGGTAGCCATTATTTCATCAACAAAAGTTTATTTTATAAATGTTTATGATAATCTATGATAATAGATTAGCCAAGCATAAACAACAGCTTCGATCCTCGTTTGCATATCTATAATGTTCATTTGTTCCATTTAGTCGAAAACTTTTGTCAAATATATCTTTATAGAAATATATCAAGTACACAGCTCGTATCACAAAATAATTAAAATCTTTCGACATTTTTTATCAACAACATCAACAACTAGTTATATCGCCTTCATATGTCTTCTCTGTACTACTACAGTTCACTATTAATATATTCAATAACTTCCAAATGTTAAAACGTTAATTTTTTTCTATCTTATTCCGAAAAACATCATGAAATCTCATTCTATTAACACATTTTAGCTCCAATCGGGTTGCGCTGAAAATCTTTTTTTCTGCATTGATTTCCTTGTAAAACTCATTTGATCGACAAATCAACATATTTGAATTCAGATATGAAACTTTTAATGAGAAACACCCTTCAGCAGATTCTAATAATATTTGAAAAATTCTTCGAAAATTGAGTATTCAACGTCTGACTCCAATTCAAACACCAGCATTCCTTTGAATAAAATACAGGAAAGTTTTATAACAAACTCAGAATTCTGCTTTTAAACAAAATTCTAAGCAAAACTTCCGTTTCGACAGATAGAAATATATATATATATTCTTCTATTGATACAAAATTCTGTAGAGAATACCGAATTCTTACAAAATTCTGCTTTCGATCTTAGGTAGTGTGTGTACACAATAACACAGGAAATAAAGAAACCAACATAATTTATAAATGAACAGAATTTTCGAATTTCGCTTGGGATGAATTCTGCCACTGGTGATTTAGTATCAACATCCATGAAAATCAAAAATCACCGTTTCAGATGAGCTTTCGTATTTTTTTTAAGTATAAAAGATCTAACAGGTGAAATATAGAAAACGACTTGAATCAACTTGAAAAAATCGACATAGAGTTTAATGATGCTTGAAAATGCCTTTAAAAATCTACCGATTAATTTCTTATTCCAATTTAATCACATTTACACTCCTTGAAGTTGTTTGTGACAGTAACGTTTATATCAACCTGAAAAATAATTCTTAAAAATTCTTCGAACACAACTTAAAAATCAATATAAAATAATATGATAAGAATAATTTTGACCTTTATGCAAATATTTTTGATTACAATCATTGTTCTTTTCCAGACTAAAGATGAGCTGCTTTCTGAATATTCATAAGATTAGACGGACTTAGAATTTGACGGCAGACGCCTATGCTTGTTTTTAGAAGCATTGCATGTTGAATGAATTATGAGCATCAATTTCTAAATTAATTTATGCGAAACTCCCATTAGAATGTGCATGTTACTAACTATCCAATCATCATATATTATTACTAATATTCATCAAATGAACTACATCAAAGAATCCAAATTATATAAGACGCTTTGAGTAACTTAAATTGATATGTTCGATGTTGTTTCGTTCTATTACATTATTGAACCGTTGCTAAATTATCTTTTATTAAATTGAGTTGTCTTGAAGCATGACTTGAATTTGTTGATGATTACTAAGATGTCACGTCGTTATTTTAACTGTTAAACAACGGAAAATATATGTTTTGCGTTGCACAAATCTACTGAAAAAAGTATCAGAATTTTATTTTTATGCGGCTAGATAGAAAGTCACACGTTAATCAACAATGAAGTTTTTGAGCAAACAAGTTTACGATGACCTAGTACTCATAAATCGATCATTGCCAATTCAAATGAAGCAAAATCTAATCATAGTCGACTTCTTTATTATATCAAAAATATTTTTTGCTTTAATTTCTAACAACTAGTAATATGGTTACTCATGGAAATCAAATGACAGTTGGAATCAAAGCGCGCTTCATCAATAGTGCATAGCGATTTTTGATAATTTAGTATTTATTAATGTTATAAATTTGCATCTATTAATAAAAAAAATTTATCGAACTTGTGTGTTTACAACTACACACATTGATCTACATTTGTTTTCTTAGAAATAATGAGCAAGTCATTTTCACATTAGATTTTATTTAAAAAAACGCTTTGTAAATTTGTTTGTTCTAAATATCAAATAAAAATCACATGGGATAGTTCGCTGGCGTATAAAAGAAGGTAGCAGTTCCATTCGTTGCGGTTGGCTGTTGTGCTGTATGCATTAGTGGAGTATAAACAAATGTTGGTTGTGCTTGTGGCATTTGAATAAATGGCATTTGCGGTTGTATCATCATAGTTGTAGCAGGTATTGTGGAATTTGTAGCACCGGTGATATTCGATTTCGTTTGATTATTATTTGCTGTATTCGGATTGGTAGCTCGAATCATTGAAGGCGAACTTGGTAATTGTTGTTGTTGCTGTTGTTGTTGTTGTTGCTGCTGCTGCTGCTGCTGTTGTTGTTGTTGTTGTTGTTGTTGTTGTTGTTGGGATTGTTGTGGTTGAGGAGTAGCAAATGTAAATGGTGTATACATGAATGGGTTAGCAAAAAATTGTGCTTGATGTGCAGCTAACAAAGCTGGATTCATTATTGATGCTTGTTGTTGTTGTTGTTGTAATGATGCATTAGAATTTGTTTGTGCGGTTTTAAGCATTTGTTGTTGTTGCTGTTGTTGATGTTCGTCAGCATTTGTTTCAAATGATCGAACTTCAGGTTTATCATCAAATGTTACATTTCGATGTTTACGTAACGTTTGAGGATGTCCTTTGAGTACTGCAACATCGTAATGACCATCGCCTATATTCGGACGACTTGCAATAAGTACGATTGCTAAGCCTGGTCGAGAAATACCACGCATAGGTAGATAAACTTCCAAGGGACTATTCGGTTCACGTACAGCACGAACAATATGAACCGGTACGGCAAGAGCTGTTGCTAATGCTTGATTCACTAGCGCACACATATCCGGACGATAATAATCTTCTGAACGAAAGCGTTCTAATTCACGTGCCAAATCTATTGTTGCTCGTTGTTGCGGCTGTTGTTGCTGCTGTTGTGTAGTATTGCGTTGAGAAAATAATGTTCGATATTCATCTGGATATTTGGACCATTCTCTTATACATAATTTTCTTAAATGACGTACCATACGAGAATCATTTGGTCCATTCAAATGTAATACACGACATATATGTTCACTGAACCAGTCATTGATTTCAATAATAAGTAATATTGATTTGGCAATAGCTTTAAAATGATTATGTCCTGTGGATTGTATTTCAAGCATATCGTAACCGAGTCGATCAAGGTTCTCCATTAATGTTAATGCGTATAAGCCACGTTCTTTTTTTTCTTTTTTTGGATTATTAACATATTCATCAAGTAAAAATAGTAGGCGTTCCCATTCTTTCGATACAATATCTTCTTGTTTAAGAACTTTCATAAGAATATGACGATCACGTTGCGCAATATTATGGCCAAGTACTTCCAGAACGGCGTCTTTATCAATTAAAAATGATTGACGATCATTAGTATTCGTAGTTGTCGAAGGCAATTTTGTTGCTGATGTTTTACGTTCTTGTTGTCTTATTGATGCTGGTTGCTGTTTAATATTCGTTCGATCATTAATAAATAATTGTAGTTGTTTTCGATCTTGTTGCACAATATCTGATGTTGATAAATAAATATCATCGTCACGATTTAAATCATCTCGATGACGATCATTCTCATATATGTCTTCATCAGCTTTAGTATGACTTTGTTGCTGTCGTTTAAGTGCTTCATGATCATAATGATATGCTGTTGATTTTTGCCCATGATTATCATAAGGTAATTTATTTGATACTTTTGTTGTTGATGATGATGATGATTTTGTTGTCGTTGTCGTTGTTGCTGATAATGATGACGATTTTGGCGTTGTTGTTGTTGTTGTTGCTGATGATGATGACGATTTTGGTGTTGCTGGTGTCGTTGTTTTCGTTCTTTCTTTGAGAATAACCGTTTGCAGCTCATCCATGGCTTCATCACTAAATGAATCATCATCATCATCATGATTGGCTTCATCGGCTGTTGTACTTTCATCAACATCTTCAACAGTAACACCAAAAAATATATTTTTGTTCATTGGCGTTTTTGTTGTGCGCATTTTCGTTAACGCTGTTTGTCGATCTTTGTAAGGAACAGCACGTAATTGACGTTTATTTGATGACGAAGGTTGCTAGAAAAAGAAAAAAAAACAGAATGAGGAAAATATTATATTACGATACATGTTTATATATGTATATGTATATGTATATGAGGACATGCATCAATGAGCAAATATTACAGAAGTTTTATTTGGAGTTGATGATGTTGTCGATCGACGTGGTACTGGCGTTGGTAGCGTAGTTTTTGTATTTTCATATGTTACATCTGAAGTTTGATTATTCGTTGAACGTGACTCTTCCTGTTGTCGAAGTATATGTTCAGCTAAAGGAGCTGGCCGTTTTGTACTCGATGGCTTTTGTTCATTAGGTGATGTTGGTATTGTTCGTTCGTTGTTATTACTATTATTGTTCGATCGCTGTTGTGAATGATTACCAAATGTTTGTTTTTTTGGTACATTACCATAATTGTCAACTAGTTTATTGACAGCTGTAACAAATTTATCTTTTGTTTTACTGAAAAAAGTATTGTTTGATGTTGACTTATTTTTGTTGTCGAACACTGGCGAAGAATCAATAGTTTCATAGATTGCGTCGGCTGAATTGTCGAATTCTTTTCGAACGAATAAATGATTCAATGGATCTACATATTAGAAAAAATAAAATAGAAAAAACAAGACAATAAAATGACATTTATTTTTAATTTATTTTACACGTTGTTCGAGCACTTGCAAAACGTTGTGTAGATTCATTTTTAAGCAACACAATAACTTTATCATTATCATTCGATCGATTATTATTATTATTATTATTATTATTATTATTATTATTATTATCGTAATCAATTATTTCGGGTTGTTGTTCTAATGATGACGACGATGAAAATATTAATAGATTACATTGCAGAACATGTGCAAGTGCAAATAATATTGGTCGTTCTAATTGATATCGATAATAATTCGTTTCCATAAGCCATTGAATATCACGGCGAATATCAACATGATTCGATTTATTCGACACGGATGGAAGAATATATTTTTCATAGCGATCAAAATTTGATTTTATCTGTTGATAAGTCGCATCACGAATTTGCATAGCTAATGATGATGTATCAAGAAAATCAATGGCAGTCGATTTTAATATGTGAGCAATACATAGAAACAATGATAAACAACGAGGATTCGGTGTTGATATAACAGTTGGTATTAAAGTATAGTTTTGAATAAGACGATCAATTGTTTGTTGATGTTCTAATAAATCATCACGTTTTACATTTGCTACAGCGACAAAAAGAAATGAAAAATATCATAGCTATGAAATAATCGAAAATTTTACCTGGTTTATCGAGCATAAAAAATTGCTTTGAAACATCGTTAAATGCAATATATAATGGTTGTATTTCTAACAAATCGTTTGGTATAACGGCAAGAATTTCCTCATAGATATATGATGTAACAAGACGAATTTCAATTCCAAGTATATTCGATAATATTTGAAATGTGCGTCCATGCGGAGAACTTTCTAAATAGACAGAAGTTGCTCCACTCGATATATCAATACCACAAATAGTTATCGAGCTTTTTTCTTCATTATGTAATGCTTGTAATTGAGCACGAACATGATGTGCCATATTAGCAATACCAGGTGTGTCCAATCGTAAATGTTTAAAAATTTTAATTTTATATCGTTCATTATATTCCCAATAAGGTAATAATGTCCGCGCAACTGCATCATATATATCAATAGCTGACCCATAATTGTGTAGTTGATGTTTAATAATACGATCGTTCAATCGCGTTGTATGGGATTGTAGATCGGCTTGATCATAAGTATCTCTTGGGCGTTTTTTAATCGAATTCATGAGATGAATTATTTAGTACCTAAAAAAGACTGTCTTAAATTAGCTAGTATTTTGACTGGCCACATGCGTTGTCTTACGAAATGTTTCTTTTTTTTCACATGGAGTTTTTTCTCTCTTCGCCTTCTTTTTCTTTTTTCGTATCTCATGTAATCGACCTATGTATGATGTTGTACACGACGTATTTCACGGTTGCGCACTTTGTGCATATGTCCTATATTGAAGCAAGTAAAGAAAAAGAAGAAGAAAAAAGAGAGCAGTGATACGTAACTCATCGAAGCAAAAGGAGTGATGCGATTTTTACAATATTTTTGTTTAATCAAGAGGCTTGTTGTCCTAGGTTCATATCAATAAAAGTGTGTGTTCATTACTCGTAGTTATAATGATTTATCATCATGCGATTCATTTAAAATATGATTAGAATTATTCTTCGATGGTATTCATTTTGATTGCAAGGTCTTCTCTTTTTACTAATGTTTAATATTATAATCATTGACGATAGTTCGTATAAATCCTTGACACAATCTTTTATCTAAACTACTTTCTTTGATTTATTTATCGACTTGCAAAGAACGGAAAGATACGATCATTGCCTTTTATTTGTTCGCTTCATTCATCATCCGTATCGAATATGATGCATACCGGAAACATATTCTAATCAGGCATAACTATTCGAAACAAGTTAGATATATATATATTCTATTTAAAGTTTATTTCGTTTCATATTAAAGATCATTAGCTCGTAGGGGAAGAAAATTGATTTATTGTATATATATATATATATATTATTCATGAAACATGAGAAAAATGTCATACGTTATTGTTTAATAATAATAAGAAAATCTAAAATTACCAAGATTCGAAAAACATCAAATCACGAAACCAATGCATAAATAAATGAATGGAGAAAAACATTAAACTAAACTAGACACGTATGATTGACATAAAAAATATATATAATGATGAATAAAAATCTTGTAAGTTTTTTCACCTCTAGAGTAAACATTAGGAGGGAAAATGTTGCCAGGAGCAAAATGTTTCTTTTTTATGCGTCGTTAAAAATAATGAAAATAATGAATAGACCTAATGATGAAAGTAAAAGCGATAGTTTAACGTGAGCTGCTTGATTACATTTATGACTTGTGCAACATGTTATACTTTCGAATGAATTTGATTGATCATCTTCGGGTACTGTACAAAGGCCTTTTGATGTCGAGCAACCACGATGTATTAATAGACTAGTTTTGTTAATGCGTTTACTCATTTTCTACAACAAAAAAAGCATAGGTTAATAAATGTTATGTTAAAAGCTATAAAAGTAAACTTACATAGCACATTGTTACTCCTGCGTCACATTTACGAATGATAATATCAGCTGGTGAATAACAATTCGTACATTCATGACAGGAAAGTGGTTCCGGTTCTGAAGTTTCTATTGAATTAGTTTCTTTGATTATGTCTTCGTTAGTTTGTAAATCTTTTTTTATGCTATCGCTTGGTTCTTCTTGATCATTGGCGATCACAAGACTGATGTGAACATCTTCTGGTTCTGCATCGTTATCAGGTGTTGTAGAAGTAATATTTTCGCAATAGATAATACTCGTAGATAAGAATCCTATTTTTTTTAAGACGTAAAACTTTAAATACATATGCCAATATCAATCTATACATTACCAATCGAACCAATAAACCACCAAACAAACATATCGACGAAAAAGTTAAATGCTTTACTTTGTTCTCTTAGATAAATCCACACAAGTTCAAGTAGTTATTGTGCTTAATGGTTTTCTTCTTATAACTAGCTGGGAAAAAATGCGGAAAAATAGAGAAACGACTGTCGTTTCTGTTTCTGGCTATCGCAACTATTCACCAAACTCCTTTATTTTTTCTAACGTTCATTTTTTGCTTCTTCTTTTTCTTCTTCTCCTTTCTTCTTCACTACGCTTTCCCGTGTATAATATATGTTGTTAGAACAAAATAATCAAACAATGATGAGAACGACAACAACCACAATCCTAGCAAAATACTAGCGTTACAAAAGGCTACAGAATAAAAGAAATTCTCTCGCTGGAGTGAACATATTCAGTATATTTTTGTAACAAAATAAATAGCTTGTCTTTTCTCTCATGCAAGTAAAGGCAAGAATGCAGCTGAGATTTTCTGTTGTGATTTCTTCTTCTTCTTCTTCTTCTTCTTCTTCTTTTATATCAACTCTATTCGAGCACATCGTAGTTGTGATGTTTACTCATCTAATGGCTCAATATTATATTGTAAAAGTTTATCACAGAAACGCAATAGGTCGAACGTGGTTTCATGTCATATATTTGTTGAAATGCTTCTATATTCATTTGGGATAATGAAATGTTCTTGAAATATATAAAATGTAATTTATGATGAAAAAATAAACATGGAAAAAATTGGATCGTAATAGAATTATAAAGATCAATTAATTCGATATTGATAAGGAAACTTGTTCTATAGTAAATAGAATTTAAGACATGGCATGTCTTATATTGGATGCTATCAATGTTGGTTTATACCTATTTAAATATGATTCGATTGAAAATAACTGTTTCAAATTTTTTCATCGTTCTTCAAATGGAATAATATTTCCAGAAAATATAACGATCAAACATATCGGATTCCAGCGCCATCCTAAAAGATTGATCTTACTCATTAAGTAGCCAATAGAACACATTTGTATTATTGTGTATCTTTCGATTATACGATTTTATCGAGACACATTACATTTCTATCATCAATTCAAATCTTTTACTGTTCTGTTTGCTCTTATTAGTCTTTGCGTGTAACCTTCACAGTTGGTTATAAGAAACAACACATGATTAACATTGGTTTTTTTTCTACTTGCATTACATAGATATAAGAGACCGCATGATTCGTATAATAATATCATTAACTTGTCGACTGTGAACACAAGTGTTGTATCAATTTTTTACCTTTAAAAACGAAACACCATGACAAAAACTCAACATCATGATATTAGTGCCGCAGCATCTGCTAATGCCACTGGTGGCCTTCGTGGTGTTATTGCCGGTAAAAAATAAATGCTTAAGGACGACTTAGTTTATTGAATCCTTGATTTCCTAGGGGGTATCACGGGTGCTATTGAAATTTGCATAACATTTCCAACTGAATTCGTTAAAACTCAATTACAATTAGATGAAGGCTCAAGCAGACGTGGAGAGTCACGAAAATATAATGGTGTTATCGATTGTGTCAAAAAGACAGTAAATGCACGAGGGTTCTTTGGTCTTTATCGTGGTCTTAGTGTGCTCTTGTACGGATCGATACCGAAGAGTGCTGTTCGGTAAATAAGAAATTTAGTATATTATAAAAAAAAATCTTATTTCTATTTTTTTGAAAGATTTGGTGCCTTTGAAGAACTGAAAAAATTCACAGCCGATGAACACGGTCAACTGAATACCAAAACTCGACTTCTATGTGGTTTAGGTGCTGGCGTATGTATTTCTATTCTTCTGAATATATTTATTTTATTATTCCTTTTTGTTTTTCTTATGTAAAGTTAGCTGAAGCTGTTTTCGTTGTTACGCCAATGGAAACAGTTAAAGTGAAATTTATTCATGATCAGCATGCAGTTAAACCAAAATTTCATGGTTTTTTTCATGGTGTTCGTGAAATTATACGATCAGAAGGTTATTGTCGTTAATCGTCACTTGATGTCAACGATTCATTTGGTTTTTTAATTTCTCTTTTTAAACAAAAGGTATTCGCGGTACGTATCAAGGTCTCACAGCAACAATGCTTAAACAAGGCACTAATCAAGCCATTAGATTTTTTGTCATGGAAACATTAAAAGAACACTATAGAAAACATAAGAAATTAGGTCCGCATGATCCAGTGCCAGTTATTATTACTGGGTTATTTGGTCTTACCGCTGGTGCAGCTAGTGTTTTCGGTAATACACCACTCGATGTTGTTAAGACGCGCATGCAAAGTCTTGAAGCTTCGAAATATAAAAATACATTAGATTGCGCAATTCAAATAATGCGTCACGAAGGCCCATTAGCGTATGTTGATAATATAATATCTGAACTTTTTAAATTTCATACACATGTTTGTTTTGTTTTTCGTTCGATATAGATTTTATAAGGGTACAGTACCACGACTTGGACGCGTTTGTGCTGATGTTGCAATTACGTTTATGATTTATGACAAATTCATTGAAACATTTAATCGTATGTGGCCAAAGTAAAATATTATGGAAGATGTGATCTTGACTTTCGACATATCATATTAGCAGTGCTTTTAGTTTTTAACTTATGAGTGTTATCTCTTAGCTTTTTGCTTCTTTAAAACATTCCTCTTGTTAACGTGTGGTCAAATATTATTTATGAATGATGTTAAATGTTATAGGGGGTGACCTCTTTATCGCATTCCTCTCATAATAGTGCTCATTTTTTTTATCGAATGAAATAATTTTGTGCTTTTTTTTGTTTGAATACCGACAATTAACAATCTGTAATGATACATTTTTATTGTTTGAATCATAATCTTGTTGGTTTTATTGCTTTAATGACGCAAGCATTTATATTTATGACTGCAATTCAGAAATGTAATAACTCATGTTTGAGTTCAAACTTCTTGCATAGATTAGATATAAGGAGATACTCAACATTTCTAGTCAGTGTAGCATAACATAATCAGTTGGTAACAAATGTCATCTAAGGATTTTATTTAGACTTACGTTAAGCATAGAATGTGACTGACTTTGATGAGAATATATTATAGTCTGAAGTACACATTCTTCAATTGTATGGCATTACGGCTGGAAAACCATTTGAATGCTTAAGAAGAAAAACTTTTTTCTCTTGAATAATAATTATAGATCTGCTTAGGGATTCTAAAATTAGAAGCATTTAATTGCATTGCATATTTGAGCTAAATATTAGTAGTTATATTTATATTTGAACAATCGCACAATAATCAAATGTTTCGTTTCATTTCCGCTGTCAACAAAAACTTTCATTGTGAAAATCTTCACAATATTATTTTATTTGAAGAGTGAACTTCTGTTAATCCGTTAAACAGAATTTTTCAAGAAGTATAATCTAAAATATGATGAGACTATAAATCAGCGCATTCGATAAGATTAGTTCCTGATGAACGAGCGATTGATCAGCTGAAAATGACTCATTGTTCAGAGTTTTTATCTTTTGTTAGATCAAATTATGACCGGAAGTTTTTCTTTCTCTCGGCCAGGATTTGAACAATGCGTGCCCTTCACAACAATACTCTTCTTATTGGCAATTTGTTTGCATAGTATAAAGCGCGGCACCATTCTCTATAGAATAAATTTAAAAGTTTTGTGAATTCTCCTTGAAGTATTATATGAAACTAGTAATTCTAAAGAGTGGTTTATTTTTTCTCTCTCTGCTAGTATATTAGTCACAGAATACACTTACATATCGAATGACCTTGCTCATTCATTAAGCCCATCTAAATTTCATTTTGAGGATTTACTTATAATCCCTAACCTATTAGTCGCATAAATAATTGAGAAGAACATAAAGAAAAAAAACATTTGTTCGAACTCAATACTTTGTACTTTTTCTTTTTGTTGACGCCCTGAATCAATTGATAAATAAAGATAATACGCTTTCCAGAAATCTTCGTTTCATCTGTTTGATTACGAAGCTTTATTTTCTCCTTGTTTTGACTGATTAGTACGATAGTCAAGCATGATTTTAATCTTGTTTTCAAGATTTATTGTTTGCCGTATATCCGGATGATGAGCTGAAGATAATTTTCGTTGGACACTCAATGCTTTCTGTATTTGATTATTTGCTTCTTCGTATTCTTGTCGATCGAGATGTAGTGATGCAAGATTATAATACGAAACAGCTATATCAGGATGATCGATCGGTAAAGATTTTAGTCGAATATGAAGTGCAGTTTTATAATCCTTTAATGCTTTCTCATATTCAACTTGATCTCCACCTGAATAATGAGCAAGTGCTTGATGGATACGGCCCAGATTATTTAAACTTGTGGCTAAATCAGGATGCGACGATGGTAAAGATTTACGTCGTATATCATAGCCTCTTTGTTGATATTTTAATGCTCGTTTCATATCACTCATGTCATCGTAAAGACAACCGATATTATTATATGTCCAAGCTAATTCAAGATCTTCATTTGGTGATAAATGTTTTCGAAGAGATATGACACGTTTATAAATTTCAAGAGCTAAATCATTTTCATGTTTTCGATGATAAATAATACCCATAGACATAAGAACAGACGAAATGAGTTCTGTTGGAATTGTATCACTTCTAGTTAAAACTTTCTGATAATGACCTAATGCTGAATCATAATCACCTTGTTCTTGATAAATATTACCAATTTTAATTAATATTCTAACAAATCTTTCTGGACTTTCTGATTGATATTCTAATCCTTGTCGATAATATTTTAGCGCATTATTAAAATCAGATTTCATTTCATAGGCAACTCCTAAATTATCAATTGTAAAACCAATTTCTTCCATATGTACATTTTTATTAGTATCATCATTATTGTATAAATCTAATGCTTTCATATAATATTCAATAGCTTGATCATAATTATGTTGATCCAATGATAGAAGTCCCATGTTATTCCAACAGATCGGTATTCGCATTTGTTTATCATGATTTTCTTCGTATATCTTTAAAGAACGTTGAAATAAATCTAAAGTTTTCTCATACTCATTTAAATGATGATAAACCAGTGCAACATTATTACAGCTATCAGCAATATGCGGATGACTTATCGGTAGAACTTTTTCACGTATATTCAATGCTTTTAAACAATAATCTAATGCTTGATCGTATTGTTTTGTATAATAAAAGACTAAACCAATACTATTATAATTCGTTGCCATTATTGGATGATCAAGAGTTGGTAAATATTTTTCATAGAGTTTCATAGCACGAAATAGATATTTTAATGCACGTTTATATTCATGTTTGTATGTAAAAATAACGCCAATTGCATTATAACTATTTGCCGACAATAATTCAGGTAATTCTAAATGTTGTTTATGAATTTTTACAACATCAAAATGAAAATTCAAAGCTAAATCATAGTTTTTCTGTTCTAAATAAACTAAACCAAGATTATTCAATGTTCGAGCTAAATCTTGATAGTCTAGTGTTTTCTCATGCCTGTGAATATCGTAGACGGTTTTAAAACACACCAATGCTTCATCGAATAAACCTTGATGAAATTTCACGCGACCAATATTTGTATATAACGATGCTCTATCATCAATCATATTTGATGAAAGTAAATTTTCAAAATAGACTTCTGCTTGATGATATTGACCCATTTCAGTTAATAATAAGCCGAAAACAAGTAAAACATTGCCTTTCTCCATTACGCGTCTATTGGCTTCAAGGTATGTTTCAACAATGGATCGAGCTTCATTTGTTAACTTCATATGTACAATCCAAATATTTTTGCTATGATCAAAATTCACTTCGTGAATTTTAAATGCGCAACCGATATCGAATAGAACTTCTTGTTGTTCCGGGTAGGCACTTAACGATGATATATCAGCAAAAACAACGTCATGTAATAGAATATCAGCTTGAATTATAAATAACGTTGGATAAACATCAACCGAACGTTTAGAAGTTTTCAATGCAAATGCTAGTGCTAAATCGTAATTACGTGTTGTTGATAGAAAACCATTGGTTGATATCAATGAACCGACATTGGACTGAAAACGAATTAATTCATCTTTAGTTAATTTTAAACCACGATAAAGTTTTAATATTGCTTGATATTTTTCTCTTCTTCGAAAGGATTCATGTTCAACAGCTAAGCGTTTGCATAAATCTTGTATGTAATAACGAAATATATATAATAATTCAATATCTTCAGTTCGCAGTGCCTTATTACATAACCGATGAATAAAACATTGCTTTGTATACCAACGTATTGCATCATTGTAGGCATATGTTTGAGTGAACTCGTCGATATTTTTTAATTCTTCTGTATTTCCGCGATAGTATTGTTGACATTGTTCAATCATTTCACGTTTAGCATCTTCCAATTTGGGCATACGAAGAAGAACATCTTTAAATAATTGAAACCAAAGAAACGATGCTGCATCTTTCGATAGATCTCTTGTTGATTTTTGTTTTTCATATAAACTAAATGCTGCTAATTGTTGATTTAAATCATCGAATTCTTCTCGAACAGATTTTATTAGTTGTTCTTCATTATCAAATATACCGACAATTTTTGAAAAATGCTTTGAATCAACTAACTTTTCTTTAGATTTCAATATGTTCATACAAAATACAAATATTGAATCAACTTGTGATAAATCATGTATTTGATCAAGACATTGTTCAGAATAATCACCAGATACAATAAGAAATATTCGATCTCCAACTACCGAACGAATGTATTTTATACATGGTTCAACTTCAGTATAGAGTAACACATAATGGGTTATTCCGCGTAGTGTTGTTCGGATTGTATCAATAGATTTATCTAACCAAATTAATGTTACATTTTCTTTGCTTTCAAATGCATACGACGTAGATTTTGCAACAGCAGTTAGATGTGAAATACGACGAAATTTGCTATTAGCATCATTACCCATTGACTTCTTCTTCTTCTTCTTCTTTTTTTATACAAATACAAATGATTTTTTATGAGCACAACAAGGAGGCGTCATTTTTTTGCATATTTCACTAATAGTATCATATCTGTGCATCTGATTCTCATTATTGATTGTATATGAAGGGCATATATGCTGTCTATTTTTTTTTCTCTTGAATTATGCGAATCGAATGACAATGATTGATCAATATGAATAGACATAGTATTTCTAGAGAGTATCGAGTATATTCAAAGAAACTATCATATTAAGAAAGTCCTAGTAGAGATTGAGTGAAAAATTGACCGTACACTTTAAAGAGAAACTACTAGTGGTTTATTATTTGGTGAAATTCACATGTGTTTTCGAAGAAAATGATGAATGTAGAGTTTTGAGGTGAGGTTTTTGGCGACTTCTCACTCTCTCCTCGTTGCAAACACGCGTAAATAGAGAATGCCCTATCCAGTGAAAATGATCCCTCACAAAATCGTGATTATTTTTAATTATGGTTGAGCAAATCCGATTTCTGAAACCAAATTGACTCTTTTTGTAATATAATCCGATTAAAATCCGAATCTCTAAAAATCGAATTGGTAGATTATCAATCGACTGTTTGTAATTACTGTAGTTGAAGCCGATTTTAAATTCTATAATCAATCCAAATCTTCTTAATCGATTGAAATCTCAATCTTGCATAATCGCATTGTGTAATTAGCAATCGATTGTATGCGATTAACTCTTCCGAAATCAGATTTTAATCACACAACCGACTCAAATCTTCTTAATTCATTAAAATTCCAATATTTTACAGTCGAATTGAGTGATGATCAATCGATTATTTCTAATTACTGCAGCTGCAACTGAATTTTGTTCGAACAATCGATTTTAGTGGATCGTAACTGTATTTAAAACACTAAATATTAAGTGAATTTGCTAAATAGTAATGACTGCAATTTGAATCTTTTCCTATAATGGTATGTAGCCCAATAATAGATGACTCCCATGCGAACTGCAGGTGATATACTTAACTTATGATTCGAAAACGCATTGTAGATATTCTAAATGTCATTTATGTGTGTCATAAAATTTATAATTAGTTTATGATGCTAAAATTTCTCTAAATTTTTTTCTGTTATTTTGTGGAACTCACGTATATTTTCGAAGAAAATGGTGAGTGTAAGTTTACAAGCGAGATTTTTACGGCTCCCATCCCCCTCCCCATTACAGATATTAGTTTAAAATTGTGCTAATTAGGAGCTTGACTAATTAGATTGCTACTTCTTCCTTTTTTAATTTCAGGCTACACGAAAAAAGCAATGCTTGCCCATTACAAACCATAGAAACTAGTCGCTGCCACTGTTAGATATACGAGCTAACAATTAATACTCCATTACATATATAAGCAAATAGACAATGACCTAATTATAGGCTTTGGAAATCAAGATAGATCTTTCAGATGAATTATTTTAGTATGTGTAAGAATATATGTGAGTTCCACATTTTAGCTCCAAAGGGGCTGCGCTAACAAGCTTTTTCATAACTTCTACTAATACTGTTGATTGTAGTATAAGAATAAATTAAGATACATAATATACATAATATAATTAGACTAATACACTTCTGTTCCAGTTCTCCGATATAAAATATACAAGTATTCTGTGATTCGACATTTTTTTTTATAGATCTCGCTAGCTGTAAATATATTACTACCAAGGACAATCATTCCGACCGTCTGAACGAGCATCTTAAAAGGTCTGAAACGGCTATAAAACGGTATAATAAGGCATTATTTGTCACATTATTTCGCTGTAATCCGCCAGCTCGTTTTACGGACCGTTTTTTTGCTAGAAAACGGTTACCCTTTTAAACATAAGGCACTTTTAACACTTGATTATAACAATCAATAAAGAAATACATATGGAGGATTTTCAGATTTTTGTAATGCTTATTTCTCGGTAGCAATAAAGAGTATAAAGCTCAAATTTTAGTATATTGTAGATCTAGATGTGTGTATTATATACTGTAAATATCAGCTTCTGAATGAGATGAATACATGAGGAAAAAACAAATTTAACGATGGGATCAGCAGTTATTTTACAGCCTTTATCTGTGATTGGCAAGAAGCATAAAGAAAAATGAAATATATATATAACTGATCATTGTGCCAATAAACCTATTTTTCTTTCAATGGTCTGCCTCTTTCTCTTTTCGAACAAATTTCCACTATTTTGCCTTGGGTGGAGGCTAGCAAAATATTGTAGTCTAATCAAGATACCGATTGCAGCGTGCCTGCCAAACACGAGAAGATCCGGAAACGCCATAAAATCGGGGCGAGAGTCACATTGATTGTGTGAGGTCAGCGAGATTATGAATTAGGATCTTCTTTTGTTACTAAATCTTGACACCACACCAAACTTTGCTATATCTTCGTAGATTCCACTGGATCCTGTGAACTCTGCTAGACCCTGTAGACCCTGCTCCTGCTATATCGTGGTAGATCATGGTAGACCCTGCTACACCCTGTAGATCATGCTCGATCCTGTAGACTTTGGTAAATCTCAGATTCTGTAGAGTTTTCCCATGTAAATAATTAAATAGCGAGCTATTTTGTACTGCAGTTCCATCATGAACTCTGAGGTTGAGAACATACTTACCATTGTAAGTAAAAGAATTTTTATTGCTCTTTTTACATACATTTTATGTTCTGTTTAAAGTAATTATTGCTCACTCAGTATAATTATCGCTAAGTCATAATATATATTGCTCATTCAATATATATATATTGCCAATTCAATATATATATATATATTGCTGATTCAATATATTCTATTGCTCAATGTGATTATTCCTCATTTCAACTTTTTATTGCTCATTTAAATATAAGTAGTATACTATTATGTAAGAATTTATTGCTAGATATTTAAAATTCTTAATTTATGTGACCTTTCACTTGAGTTTAAGATAAAAAGCACTCCGTCGAGTTCCTCAAATGTGCTATTATAGTATTTTCTTGTTCAATTGAAAACATGTCACTGCATTTTTTTTAATTTTGAATCTAATAATAAAATATTCTCTTTAATGTTCTTTAATGAATGATTCCAATTATAAACACTTTTAGTAAAAGATTTCTAACGTGAGGAACAACAAAGGGGCTCTTGAGAATTGTGTCGGGGCTGCTCCAATGAATAGTCGTAATAGAAATGAAAGAAGAAATTGTAGTGCATTGTATGTTAAAATAGAGTTCCAATAAATATCACTCGGTAAAAAAGAAGGAGTAATCACATGTAAAATCAGATCGTAGTCAGAATTTTATATTAAAACGTCTCTATCTATTTTCCTCTCACCATTTTACTGGAAATATCTATAACTGTAACTTAGATAATCCGAGGATGCATTGAAATAGATTCAAGTTGTGTAAATGGATTAAATTTATGACTCTTGCAGGACTCTTGCAGGACTCACACACCTAAGCTTAGTTACAGATTAAGAAAATGTTTTCAAGGAATATGAATCGGACAGATCAGATGATGTCGTTTAGGCAAACTGAATCTCATCAGCACTGTTACTATGACGTAGAGAAACTTGGAAAATTTATCATCAATGCTTTATAAGGAGCTAGTTAACTTTTGAGTCAAAGAAAGAAGCCATCTATAAGGATGTTTTTCGGACTTGTCCTTAGATTTTATAGGCATAGGATGGAGCCGCAAATTTCCCATAAGTTCTATTCTTAAAAAAATAATATCAACTCACTAGCATCTGCTGTTTTTGATACTACTTCTTCGCCGCTTAACGATTCAATTCGAAGAAAAAATTCGACTTTGAAAGTTTTCAATGGTATGTAGAAACGGTAGACGCTGACGAGCTGATAGTGTTTTTTAAGAATAGAACTTATGGGAAATTTGCGGCTTCACTCTATGCCTGTACAATCTAGGGACAAGCCCAAAAAGCATCCTTATAGATGGCTTCTTCCTTTGACTCAAAAGTTAACTAGCTCCTTATAAAGCATTGATGATAAATTTTCCAAGTTTCTCTACTTCATAGTAACAGTGCTGACGAGATTCAGTTTGCCTAAACGACACCATCTGATCTGTTCGATTGATATTCCTTGAAAACGTTTTCTTAATCTATAACTAAGCTTACGTGCGTAGTCTTACAAGAGCTAACTTTCATGAATCACAATTGTGCGAACTGACTATTATACTTTTCTAATCGATTTTTATTGATTATAATCAAAATTTTAATCGATTACAATTTTGATTTTGTTTCAGAAAAATCCGATTACCAATTTGGATTATGCTCAGAGGATTTCGAAATTATAATCGATTTTAATCCCTAAAATTTTTCACTGGGTATATTGTACATCTTAAAACGAAGGTGAATGTTTTCGAAAGATTTCTACGTAATCTATTTTTGCATCAGCTTAATGAATCTAAAGCTTAGAAGTCAATTCCACATTTTACCATCAGACGGGCTACGAAAATGAGCTTTACTGTGATCTGTGTAGAGATTAATCTTATTTTGGCACCAATCCCTTTCCGAAAGTATATGCACCATATAATAAGTTTGAATAATTCCCCAGGATTTCATATTGAACGGAATTTTTTCGAATTATCTACATACTTATAAAGCCTATATAGCATTACAGGACTAAACTTTAGATTTTCGTATATCAAAATTCTAGAGATCAAAAACGATTAAATAGATGAAATGCATGTCCCATTTTTGCAGGCGTGTGAGTCTCCATGATTCTGGCTATTCTATTATCTGTGCTTTTTTTAGAGAATAGTATTTCCAGAATTTGTTTGTCTACCATTTGAAATGCTTGTTCAATATTCATAATTTTCAATTCTTTTCCACAGCTGTAACTCAGAACGATTTCACTTTGTTTCTATTAGCAGGTTGGTTTTGCACAACTCTAGTTCAATCTATAGAAAAACACTGCATCTTGTGTATGTATGCCTTTGATGATTTCTTCCAAACAAATTTAAAAAGTATTAGTTGCCATGGTTATTAACTATGATGCCCTTTTTTAACCGCCCAAAAAAAACGTGTCCGAATCATTCAGTGAACCATCAAGATCATTATCTTTTCTTTTTTTTTGCCACAGTCAAATTCATTAATATAAAATCATATGCAATCATTTATCTGTTTATTAAATCCTTTTTATATTTATTTCCATGGAAAAAATTCATCAATATTTCTTTCTCACGATTTCAAATTTATTCAAGATTGTTAGTTGCAAATCAGTAACGATTGAATAAAAATGTTTAATTCTACCAATTACTGTAGAATTGACTGACACCGCGTCGCCACAGTTCTTGATCATCTCTATCAATAAAAAAACCATGCCCTTTTACTTCCCAATTTAAAGATTCACTCACCCTATTCGATCGGATTTTTCAGTATTCATCGCTCGTAAATCTAAACGAAAAAACGCTCGGTATTCGCATAGCTATTCAAACTTGAATAAAACTTACAATTGCATAAACGACTTTTTCCGAATGTGCATAATTTGGCATAATTAGTATTACTCAATGATCTTTTATGGCGATCGGTTGTTTCTGGCAAAACACTACGACATTGAACAAGTTCTAGAAAATAAAATAGTTTTATCGTTCGATATTTGAAAAATAAAAATCTTTATAACTTACGAAATAAAACGAGTAGTGCAACAAGAAGAAAAAATACCACACGAACTAATTCTTGCATATTGAGTTATTTTCCTGTATAAGTATGCTACTAATGGTCGTAAATGTGTACGTCAGAAACTCTAAGCGAGAGGGAACAATAAATTGTGAAATGAATGAGTATTTTCTTCAACTCTTATCATTTTCTCTCTTACCACTCTCTTCCTTTTTATTCTCTCAATCGTTCAAATATCAACAATATGAAAGAAAATAAGAAATCGTCTTATTAGCAAATAGGCCTACACAATTTACCTATTAACAAGGATTTCAATTACTTATTCTATCAGTACATGTCATATTACAGAAAGATATTACCATGAATAGTAAATACTAACACAAGAGAAAAAACATTAGAAATATCCAATAACTCAAGATGAAAAAAAAGCAATCAGATAGTTAAAATAAGCTTTTCTTTTTCTCCCAACGTGTGCGCATATTTCCATTTTTGTCAAGTGTTAATCAACACGCGCATCCTACATTGTTATAATTGAGATTTTCTCCTCTTCCTTCCCACATACACAATATTTTGAATTACTAACAACAGTATATATATCGAGACAAACAAAAGTCTATAAAATAAATGTTAATTAACTTTTATATTCATAATAAAATACTTCATCAGCATTCTCATTAGTAGTTCAAATATTTAAAAACCTTAAATTTAAAATAAGATTTCGACCGAAATAAAAATGAATAAGACAACTCTTAAATAATATATCAATCTTATTTCACTCACTTTAATAAATATATTGTTTCATAATTATAGAAATATGTTTATTTCTATTGTAATTGATTATCTATTCATTATTTTTGCGACAAGTCTTTTGAGGCATAGAAATGTAAATATGTTTTTAACTAATTACATATCTTTAGATCATATTTTATTTTATTTTTATATAAACAGAATACAATTATTCATATTTTAAAATATGATAAAACAAATCTCTGGCATATAGGACATTTGTCAATAAGAGAAAAACAATTTTGACATATACAAGCATGTTTACACGGTAGTAAAACATGATTTGCTCGTTCCGTTAAACAAATAGCACATGCGTCATCAGATATCCCTGCACCCGGGATAAATATATCCTATTCCGAATAGAAAAAAAAACAGGCGTATATTTAAATACTAGGATAATAAATTAAGATTTACTTGTAAAACAAGTGATTGTCCGCTAGCTAATTTCGAAAGTTTCATTATGAATTTAGTTGGCGGATCATTTGGCGTTGATGATTTTACATGTAATGCAGCTACTTGTATTGGCTAAAGAAAAAGATAATAAATAAAAGCATATGATTAACATTTAAAATATTTGCCAATCGAAAAAATTCTTGTCTATCATCACTGGCGAAACTATGAACAATAATAACTAGAGGATATTTTCGACGTGTTTGATTATTTTGTATTAAATAATTTTCTGCACCAGGAAATTTTACACGCTGAACATAATCACCACAAGTTTCGAAACTAGAAAAAAATGTCTATTGTTTTACTTTTGAAATGAAACTAAAAAGAAAAGTTACCTAAATATTTCTTCATGTGCAGAATGATTTTTTAAAAATCGATTTTCCAATAGAGATAATCGAAAATCTGATGAGTCCAATTCGGAATAGAAATTTTGAATAGTTACAAACCAGTAAACACGTAGTTGACAAAGAATTTGCGTATGAACACGAATATCAACGCCATCTAATAAATTCATTCGATCATTTTATTTTTTCTTTATTCAATATATACCTTTTAGTGTTGATCGACTTTCTTCAATATTAATTCTATACGGACTATCAATTCGATCTACGGGTATATTTTTAGCTGTTTCAGCTATTGGTATGTTTGTTGTTGTTTCTTCTGCAAAGAGATCTCGACGATATATGTAAACAAAAAGCAAAGAAACAAAATTAGAAAACAAAATTAATAATTATTTATTTCTTTTGAAATACCTGGCAACAATAACCATAAAAATAAATCCGATAAGCATAAAAATATAAGGCAATAATTCAGCAAATTCGATCATGTTGAGTTTTACAAAAAAGAATTGTCACACAGAAGAATCTTCAAGAAGAAATATCGATGGTTTTTTACTTTTATTTTTCATAACAAAGAAATCACCGGAAGTTTATTCTACTTTTCCTTTTTTTATATCTGCACAAAGAGTTCAACAAAAAGAAAATAACAAACAAATAACGATGCAAACTATTTTTTGGTTAAATAAATCATATCATCAGCAATAATACTTGACACGTAACGATCTTGACCAGTTAATTTATCTTTAATCATATTATGATGAAGACGACCTTGAACATAGATTCTATCACCTTGACGTACATATTTTTCCGCATTATCTAATAGACGCGGTTGAAATACTGCAATACGATGCCAATCAACACGTTGTTTAATTTCTCCATTGACGGTATTTGTTCCAGCATATTCATTTGTTGCTAAATTAAATGTCACTACTTTATGTCGTTCAGTTCCACCAACTTTTGGATCGGCTCCAACTCGACCGATCAATTGAACACGATTTAATGATCGTTCACGGCCTGTTGATACCGGTGTATCATCTTCTTGATCTTCATTTTCAGTTGGCGCCTCATTCAGAAATTTTTCATCAGTAGTTTTCTCTGTTTTCGATGTTTTACCACCGCTTTGTACAGTTGTTTTAGCAGTGCGAATAAATATCGTTTGAAATGATCGTAAACCTGTTAATCTTATTAAAGACATCTGTAAAAAAAAAGGAAAAAATAGCCTTTTGGTATGGATCCTGAATCCTGATCCTGACTCGGGAAAGCAGTGAAAAAAGTGAACCAATAGCAAGAGCTACGTGATTGGTTTGTTGGTTTTTGGAAGAAACAAGAGATATTATTGATATTAGTAGGTAGAAAAAAATATTTTGTATTGAACTACGCTCTTGGTTTGCCTTGAAAAATTGGCAAATGAAAAATAGAGGGCGCCATCACACACTGACAATATATGAATACTGCTGGAAAATTTGATTTTGAAATACTACTAGATTAATTCGCTCATATTTGTTTCTCCCGGTTATTTTTAAATATAAATTCAGCTAAATAGTACCTTTTTCTATCCGATAAGAGATCAGGCTATTTTTAAATAACTTCGCGCAATAATAATAATAATAATTTTATTAGACAAATATCATATAAAAAATGGTACATAAAATAAAATAAATGTTTCAATTAACCAATAAATTACAACAGAAAAAGAAACGAATAAATAACACAGCAGAAGGAAAAATTAAAGAGAAAGAACGATAGAGAGATTTAAAATGGGTTCAGTTGGCTACGAGTCTGTGTTGTGTCATAATTGTTTTCTAAATCCAGCCGTTCGACGAGTTGTTGATGCCAAAGATGTTTTCTAGAAAAGAAAAACGTTTATACTGTATGCTTGAAGATAGAAGATAAACTTACAAATATGGAGGATGTGCCAGCATCACGAATCACCCCGTTATTTGGAGTCAAATGAGCAGCTGGTGATGAAAAGACGAGTTGACCATCAGTTAAGTTCTGAAAAGATATAAATAAAGCATTCATATTCAATTCACAAAAAAAAACTCTACCAAGTGGCTTACCTCATCGTTCATGTCGTTCGGCTGCGACATGATCGATATTTCTTCGTCTTCCTTGTAACTTCATGCAGATGCTTTTTTTGTTGGTGTTGCTATTGTTGATGTGGGCGTGGGTGTTGTTGTCGTCGTTATTGTTGCTGATTCGGATTCGTCTAAATGTTGTTCTATTGATTGATCAAATGCAGTGTTCATTTTATTCTAGAATAAAAAGAAATTAGAAAAGGATGAAAGTAAAGTTTTAACTTACTGGAGAGCCTTCGTCTAGATTGAGTGATTGCAAAGCCACGTGGCATAAATTCGAGTAAATAGGAAGAGCAAGTCTGAAAATCCACTAAATGTTGCGCACACAGTCAACTGCAACTATTGTTACTTGTTAACAGAACAATTGATGCAAAACCGGTTAAGGGCAGCATTTCTCTGCGAAAAATTACAAGTTCGGATAGATATATATATATACAGAGATGTCATAATATCCTAACACTGGGTATCGTCGACATACCAGTCACGATATCCATTCAAGTGGATATCTAAAATGAATACTAAAATGAATACCCATGTTCCTCATAGCTGAGGAATTTGAGTGCATTTGGTGTAACGAGATTGGGTACCGGCAATTTTCCTACTGTCAGGTCCTACTTCAAACAAATTAATATAAAAATGGATACCCATTCTCGTTACACCAAATGCACTCAAATTCCTCAGCTCTGGGGATATATAAAAATGGATACCCATTCTCGTTACGCCAAATGCACTCAAATTCCTCAGCTCTGAGGATACGTAGATGTCCATCCAACTGGGTATCCTATCTGGGTATTCATCTCGATACCCAAGTTGTGGATATTATGACATCCCTCCATAACCCCCCCTAAAAAAAAGTCGATTTTCGTTAAAAAATTGAAAATTGAGATAACACCATGGGGTGATAGCTCATGTTCTGCTCTTTCAGAATCACTATAGTTTTTTCTCCAAAGACCATTTTTTGACCGAAATTTTTAGTGATCTTTGAGAGGTCCTCTATGCCAAAAAAGGCAGTATAATTAGGTCTTTGATCTCTAATGGCTGATTAACTAATTAATTAAGCGCTCAGCGTGTGTAGAATTAAAAGTTACGTACGAAAGTTAGGTCAGTTTCCTCAAAAAACGCGTGAAAATTGCAGAAAATTTAAAAAAACAGCAAAAACTTCGAAAAAATGTTTTTATGTTTTTCTCAAAATCATGTTTTTCCATTTTCCATCCAATTTCTCATGCCTTCAACTATGTTTTTTTGAATTTTTCTTTTTATCATTCGATAGAACATGGAAAGACGCAGGGCATGACGTGCTCTGATTTTTGAAAGAGCTTTTTTTTATGCTCAAAAAAGATCGCCTACAAAATTTACTTGCAGTCTTTTAGGCGTTTTTCAAGGAATGTGAATTCTGGAAACTTTTTCGGCTTACAGAAAGGACTTTTTAAAAATCCGAGCACGTCATGCCCTGCATCTTTGCATGCTCTATCGGATGGTAAAAAAATTTTTTGAAAAAACATAGTTGAGGGCATGAGAAATTGGATGGAAAATGGGTCATTTTTAACCGGTGTTCACTTTATAACTTCCTTAAACTTGCATATTTCGGACTGAAATTTTTATCGTAGACTACCCGCTATAGTCCCAACATATCCTGAAAATTTCAGCCGATTTGGACTTTTTTTGGCGAAAATCGACCATTGAGGGGAGGGGGCCTTAAATGTACGAAGAAAATGTAGAGCTTTTGAATCGCCACCAAGTTAAAACATCGATCTATCTATCTACCTTGACATGAAGCACGCGTTAATACTTCGGTAAGGATAAATAAGACTGTTGCGTTTCTATATCGTAATGGCAAACTGTATCGAGTAGAATAGCTTACCGCCATCCTCGGTAATGATGCCTATTCGCTTGTTCACATATTCAAAGTATATATTAGAACAATGGAAAGAGGACAGCAGGGGAATCATTGCAGAGCACACCATTCATATCGGCACATACATTAAAAACAAATATGCTGGAATGATCTGAAATTAATATTAAAATAATGAAATGATTTTTATTTGGTCATTCGATACATCAGCTTTTTAATTGATCATATCAGAGTAATAATAAAAGCATGGGCGTCGTTCTCTATAAAAGAAAAAGTTAGATATCTACGAAAAGATGTGAAAATTTTATTGCATATTCATTGCTAATTGCAATTCTTTAATAGATTGCATCATAGGGGCATTTATCATGAATTACTCATAGTTTTTATTATTCGCCCAATATTGTCAAATTAAGAGAGGCCATCAAACTGATTCGTATAGCGATAAGTATAGATAGATAGTTTGGGAAAAAAGAATTGTCATCATCTCTGCAATTTTTATTGCATAAGATTTATTGACTATTACGTCATTAAAAATGCTACATTTGAAATTAGTCATTGCTTTCTATTACAGATTTTTACTCTAATAAAGGTGTCATTTCATAGCAACCATAAACAATTCTTGTTTGCGTCGATTGATGAACAACATTGAAAACGACAATGATGGGTCAAGAGCTTCCAATGATGTAGCCGAAAATACAAATGATACATCTGAGCGGGAAATATTGATGCCCATGACGAATCTATGTATCGCCTGTAGTATGACTCATAGAGCTGCAGTATTTGTACCATGCGGGCACTACGTAGCTTGTTTGCCCTGTGCACATGGTATGCAAACCTGTCCCATGTGTCGATCAAAGGTTGTTGCATGTTTGAGAATATATGAATAATCTGATTACTTTGCACAAGTTAGATATGTTCTCACTAAACTGTTATTGCTTTTTTAAAATTTTTGTTGTAATTAATTAATCCAAGAAAAATAAACTAAAACAGATGTGACATTAGAAACGCATTTCAGTATGATCTAAGCAATGGATGAATAATGGCTTTGTATACAATGTACTGTTTTAATTGTAAAATGCAGATATTTTGAATCATGTCCATGACTAATTTTGTTTTCTTTTCAATAACCATGCATAATAAAAATAGCTAGTTAAGCCTTATGTCAATCATATCTCATTTCAAAACGCATTATTAATTCCTATTGTATGCAACACTTATTACATCCAAATATAAAGTGAAGGCATAGTTTAATCAATGGATAAAAGTTTTCTCAAGTTGTATGGTTATACATTTTTTTAAATCAAAATTACGACGTTTATTATATGTACAGAATATATTAATTGAATTCTCCAAAAGGAATATTTGTCCAACAAACATTTGAATAGCAATAGACGTTCAAAACTAGTCTATCAGAGATGCAAATTATGAGAAATCTTTAAAAATTTTCGAATTTCTATTTAAAAATACTTCATATATTTTCTTGGTAGATTTACATGACGTCTAATTTACTAAGCAAATTCAATTCCAGCAATATACTCGTACATCGATCTTTATGTAGATATGCCGCTTTATCAGTTATTACGATGAATTCAGCTGATTTTCTTTATCAAATTTTTAAGATTCTAACTCAATTCAGCAAAAAGAAAAAAGTTCTTCAATCACTAATATAAATATTCTAGTTGTCATATAATTCATTGTTATGTTATTTCTACGTTGCAATCATTATGAAATAACTGAGATTCTGCAATTCACTCAACACAAATTACTAACTGTTTTTCTAACGCTAATTCATCAAAGCAAATACTTCCTCGTCTATTTAGCATATGAATCACAATTCACATTAACTCATAGCCCTCAACACGTTAGCGTTTTTTTATTGTGGGCAAAAGGCCTGCTGAGAATTTATCATTCGATTTTATTTACATGCGTACTGTAATTATTGTCTTGTGTAACTTCAAATAAATCAAGATGAAATCTCACACTTCTAAAAGAAAAAACATTTAACGTGGATTGTACAATAAGTATTAACTTTATGAGATTTTCTCTACGATGTAAACTTTTGAAATATGGACACATCTCCCGTAATATCCAAAGCACGAGTTCAAGATTTAGCAATAACATATGTCATATTAGATCAATGCAAACTTCGCTCGAATGATAATTTAGTTCTCTATTCATCCCGATATTCACCAATGTTGTGTAATGCATAGATTTTTTTGAGTTTTCAAATATTTAAAAGTATGTCACTTTAACGATTCTTTTTTTATCAAATTTTTACTGACAATTGAAGTATATTATAGACTTGTTAAATATACTTGGTATTATTCTAATCTATTTTAATATAAAAGAATACGAAAGCGAAAATGCAATATTCTTATCCTATAATTAAAATACAATAAAAAAAAAGTATCTTTCTTGAGAGAAATGACTAAAATTTTATTTCTTCTATAGAACAAAGAAATAATTGCTATGGGTTGAAAACAAATCTACATTTGATAAGTGCTCTTTAAAAAAAAACATGCATATTAAAGAGAAAAACATCACAGTTTGTGTCCATCGAAAATAAATTAAAATTGCAACAGAAGATCTGGTCGATTGATCAAAGAACATAAATAAATCAAATGAAAATTTCAATGATCAGGAAGCAAATTTGAAAAGTGCAAAAAGACGTAAGAAGGCCGAACAAGTGCCAAACATGCCGACTTGAGTATAGGTCAATGTTGATGACCACAAATAACCTTTTGGTAAATTATTAACAGCAACCATAAATTCAGTTCCATCACGAATCGTAACTAGCATAGCATTGCGAGCAGCTGTCCATGGAATAAGAGATTTTTTCCTATAAATGCAATTCAATAGTTGAGTCAACATTCATTTGTTATAGTTACTTACTCTTCTTCTTTTTTTTCTTTACTTATATGCTTTTGAGATCTATATTGTAAAACAACATACGCATTCCTACGAGATATCAAAAGACATGACAATCGGGTACGGTTTGGCGGAAAAAAAGAACAACTTGTTTACCAAAGAGCAGAAGTAATTAATGCTGTTGCCCAAAAGAAATTTGTTAGGAATTCCCAAAATTCAGGATCAACGTCAATCAAATTCATGTCTCCAAGCCAACTTATATGTTCCGATGGATAATAACCAAGCCATGCAATATAGTGTAATAATTTTAGACAACGAACTATCCAATTTCGTTCCTAAAAGTTATATTGCATCAACCAAGAAAATAGTATCAGAAAAATGAACGAAATTTCTCACTCCAGGTCTTAATTCATAAGTAAAAAAATCTCGAAGAATTGCTATGTCATCATAAAGACGTAAGACAACGCGACAATCTTCTAAACGTTCAAATATTCGTTGCAAAGATAGATGCAAATTAGAGTCAGTTGGATAAAAACCACTTAATAAACAACAAAAATAAAGTGTCAATGTAATAGCACCATCGCGACCTTCATAACAATCAAGAACACGAATTGTTTGAGTAGTTAAACTCGACATGTCAATATGCAATTGACGATGTTATGATAGTCGATACACGATACACTACAATATAGAAACATGTGATGTTTTTATTCTTATTATTATTCACTTCGATATTTTCTTCTTTCAAAATAACAGTCGCATAAAGAAACATGTTTACGCCAGTCAATATCGTTGCTGTTCTTTTTCGACTGACTCGGAGATATTTTTATTTTTATCATTGTACGTTGTGTTTGACTCTTTAAATAGCTCTTATTTGTATTGCTGTCACTCCAATTAATATATGCAATGCTCATAATTACTTACATTTGCTTAGACGCCAGAAGAAAAAAAAATAACGAACTATCCGAAGCAAAAAACGAATATCAACTGTTTTAATTTACTGTTTTTTTTTCTCAACTGAATATACCTCTAAAGATAAAGCTTGTCTATAGAAACATTTCTATTTCTTTTCTTTATTTTTTTTTCCTTTGTATTCTGTCGGTTCCTTTTTTTCATTAGTGCCCTGCAGTGCAAAAAAGAAAATAATCTGTGTCGTTTTCTTAATAAAAACAATATTCTCCAGAGAGCTTGAAAATGTATATTACACTGTTCATATTTCAATGCTAAACGGTATAATCCAGTGATACAATGAAGAGATGCAAAAATACTCATTCATCAATGATGAATAAAGAAAATATTCATTACAACACTAAAGCACCATTTTCTGTTCGATATTTCGAAATGTCACGGAAGAGAAAAATACCGAACAGAAATTATGGATGCATTTGTAGGGATGCATAACGAGATCAATGCAGAAGGTCAAATAAAACTCTTAAGGTATAAGAAATTCAATGAAAAAAATTTCAATTTTATTACTTGTCAATGAAGATTCTTTTCAATAGGCAATACTTTCAGATCAAAGTAGAAGCATTTCTACGTTCTTTCTCTCTCTAAAAGCTTCAAAAACAAGCTTTGTGCATTAAGAAATCCTTTTAGACGTAATTCATTCGTATACGAATGTCATAATTTAGCATTGTATCTGTGAGATATTCATTGAATTAGTAATGAAAACAAATGTTTTCTATTCTCCAAAGTCATATTCTAGAAGAGAAAGTTTGCTTTCAAAATAAACTTGGTATCAACATATGTACAGATATTGAGAATTGATTAGTTTTCTTGCTACATGAAAGCGTGGCTCTTTGTATTCTATTGAACTACAAGAATCATCATAAGTAACGATAGAAGTTGTTCAAATAATTAATTTCCTTTGAGTCACGACTACTTATGTGTATTATAATGCTTCAATACATCTTTGGCCTCTTAGATTATTGCTATGGAGATACTGGATTTCTATGATGTTGATTAACTCAATGTACATGGGCTTCGGGACAACTAATTTTTATCACAGTGAAAACAATTGATTTACTATTTTTGTTTAAGAACAGAAGTAGATCAACAGATCTGGGAGTTTTATAATAATAATTCATTCTCATGAAGATCTACCTCTGCTAAAAAAACGTTGATGACTATCTGTGCTCGAGTTTTTTTCAACAGATCGATTTTCAATTGAATGAACATATTAGAATTTCTTTAGGTATTCAACTATACAAATGCGCTCATTTTGTCTTGTCATTTTTTTTCTTGTAATACGAATGGATTATTTTTTCAAAATTATTATACTACCTTCATTTTTTCTCCTTGACCAGAAGCAATCGGAATTTCTCAGTCTATTTATATTGATAAATATGATAATGACGAATCATAAACAGATATCATACAATAAAAATTCAACATCATTGCCAACAAAAGGTGAAACAAGTCAAATAGAAATAAATAAATTATACGATTTAGCTAATCAAACTGAACATGAACTTCGAAAAGCAATCGATTCAAATATGGCACGTAATGAACAACTGAATATGCTATTAGATCGGACTGATTTATTATTGCATAAAAATCAAGCGTTCGGTTACGGTGTTATGGATTATCGAAAAGATATTGAACGAAAACAATCAATAAATAAAATAAAATATTTTGCTATTGGAATTCTTCTTCTAGTTGTTGTAGTTCTCGTAGTAATCTTAAATATTATTTTAAATCAGACAAATAATATATCTGATAGGAGTACAAATATTGTACTGGAATGATTTTAACTAAAATTAAATTTTATCTTCATCTTGTAGTTTGTACGTCTTCAACGTTTTGTACTTTTATGCATGAAATCAATAAAAAAAATGATATCAACTATATTATGTGACTAAAAATAATGTAGATTTCGTCAGACGTAAGTTTGAATCAGGATTTATATTAAAAACAGTTAAATTTTGTCGTCATTTTTCATTTTTAGTTACTTTTATTGATATCATTGGTGCAATTCGTTAGTCAGCTACCGTTAATTTATATTAATTTCATATCTACGTGAGAGATTTTAGTATACAATCGAAGAAGAAAAATAATCAGGAGCCATTCAGCTAGAATGTTAAATAGTTTAACGACTGGGAATTGGTGGCGAAACAAATTTTCCGCTGAAGAGAATAACATTTTGTCTAACCTCTTGAATAAAAAATAGGAATGGTCTGTTCGCTTTGAATTCAATCGGCTTTTTTTTAGCGTGAAATCCACAACCAAAACGACCCATGATGACTGCCCCAGCACCTGCCGCTTCTGTGCCTAAATAAAAAAGTTTCAAACTATAGAAGACAGATGAACTTTTGATTCTATAATCCCTTTGTTCATAAAAAAAAACAAAGAGATTACTTTATCTCTTCCAAAATGAACTTACAATAGGGAGAAGGGGAAGCACTACCGTCCTTGTCTCAATCTTTTCTATGGAAAAGATCGAAACGCCTTAGAGGTATTTTCATATGCAATTAATCAGACTACATTAATTTATTATTTACGTCATTATGAATATTTCTATCAAGGCCGACGCACTCAACAGTAGAATATTAGACACGTATTTTCATATCAATATTTTTCCAAAAACAAAATACTAAAAATTTAATTATTTACCTTCTTCGTCGACATTAAGGAATGTTCTATGAATAACCTAGAAGAAAAATATGTAGAGAAATGAGTAGTATGTATCATTTACTTTGGTTATCGCTATACGATTCTCATCCTTGATTGTACCAATAATACCTTTAAAATTAGCTTTCTTTTCGTCGAATGCATCTTTCATGCCCAATGAAATCATAATATCTCCTAATTCATATTTCGTCTCCATTTTAAATTTTGGCAAATAAAGTGAAAGTTCTATGGAATTTGCATTGTCAAAACTTAATACTTCATGCATTAATTTCGTGTTTGACATTAATTTTCCTTCGATTTCATTTAAGTTAACACCGTCATGAGGTAAAACTATTGTAAAAATGAACACTCCGCTGGGACCCATGTTTTTATAGGGTAAATGAGCAATTTGAATTTGTAAATCTTGGTTTTCAGCATAATTAAAATTCGTTTTTTGAAACATTAATTCGATTTTCGATGTAGTACCATCAATTCCATGAAAATCTGCATTTTTATCCGTACTATTCTGTTGAAATCTATCTTCCCATTCACCCTAAACGAACAGATGCTGCACGATAAAGAAACTAGAAAAACATAGTGAACAAAATATTTACCTTGAAGTAAATACAATTAACAAGTATGAGTCGCGTGTCTTTGGTAACTTCATTTGTTGATAATAAATCACGTATGCGCTTGCGTGTTTGTTTTTCTACCCAGACATTTATTTTTTCGACAGCTTCAGCACTGTTATTTTCAAAATCTTCCAGATCAATAGCAGAATAAAACGAGTGTTTAAGTAAATCCAAATAATCATCACGTATTGTGAATCCTTTTTGTACATAAAGACAATTTACTAATCTGAGTGTAACTAATGATGGATTGGGTACCTCAGGTAAATCAGTGGCTGATTTAATTGTCGATGGCTTTTTTCCACGATTATTTGAAAATACTTGCATAACATGATGGGCTGAATTCTCTAAATCCTTTATTGATGATACTTCGAATACTTGCAGCATTTGTTTTAGTGTTTCATGTCGAGCACCAACTGTACACATTGACATTGCCAGAGCAATACTTGCTGGTGAAAGAAATACATTCTGAGAATTGTTTTCACGAGCTATAGTAGCGAATAGTTTAGATCCAAAATGTGCGAAACTTTCAGTCGATGCAGCAGCCATGACCTGCTTCTTTATACAAGGAAAATGGATGAGCAATTTTGTCTCATATCCTTTTTTTTCTACTTGCTTTTTTTTATGTGAGAGAAAATATTCGGTAGACGACCATTTTTGAAAGGTGAGTCTATGATTGATGCAATCAGTTGAAAAGAAAGGCTGTAAACAAGAGATAAAAAAAGCCAATCGTTACTCGTACGACGCTTATTTTACGAGAACAGTATTCAATCAGTATTATTGATGAAAAAATATCAGCGAATCTCTGATAAATATATATTATCACAATATACATTAAACTATCTAAATTTGTTTTGTTTTTGATTGATTGCGTCCTTTTCATTAGTACGGAAGTATGTTGTATTAAATCCCACACGATGAATCAATGCATACCGAGTATGAGCGTAGGTGAAATATCATTATGATTGGCCTATCACCATAGAGCCCTAGCTATTCAATAAATTTACATGTTGGTACTCTTCGACGTGAAAGAAAACGAAAATCCTTCATTTACGATGCAGCCGGTGGTGAGACATATTTGGCACGGAATAAAACAAGATCTTGTTTAGTTTCACGAATGAAAAATAAAAAAGGTCGATCGGCTTTGAATTCGATAGGTGATGCTTTTCGAGCTATTGTGATATTAAAAATATTCATGATGACTGCTGTAGCTGCTGCAGCTTCTGATTCTAAATCAAATAATAAAAGAAAAGGCATCCAGCGAAATTTCCATACACTGAATAACAATTTTAAACCACTATGAAATATTCATCGCAAACCTATACGCATTCTTGCTTCGAATCGATGCAAGTTGCTTCTTAGTAGATTCTTTTGTTTAATTTATTAGTCAATTTTATAAAAAGCGAACGATCAAAGTACATAATATTATGATAAGTTAACGGGTGTAAGAAATTTGCCAGTAAACAATGTCAAATTCTGTCGAATTTCTCGAATGTAAAATAAAAATGGTCGATCAGCTTTGAATTCGATGGGCGATCGTTTTGGACCTATTGAGGCGCAGCAACGCATCATGATAACTGCTGTGGCTGCTGCTGCTTCTGATCCTAAAGTAAATAATAATTAGAAGAAATGTAATCAAGCGAAATTCTGATACATCGAATAATAGCTGCAAATCGCTATGAAATATTCATCGCAAAATTATAATCATTTTTGTTGGCAATGCATAGAAAATATTGTGCTTATCTCTCTCTCTCAAAGGTCTCTTAATTAATTTATTACGTAATTATCTTTATAAAAAATGAACTATCAAAATACAGAGTATCATGAAAAGTTTGTTGGTGTAAGAAATTTTCCAGTGAATAATGTCAAATTCTGTCGAGTTTCTTGAATGTAAAATAAAAATGGACGATCAGCTTTGAATTCAATTGGTTCAGGTTTTCGGCGCACTGCCATTGACTTGGTTACCATAATGACAGCTGTCGCAGCAGCAGCTTCCGAACCTAATTCATCCAGAAAGATAACATCAATTTTACGGCATGCTCTTTTATAACTGTACGAATTTATTCAAGATGCTCGGTAAAAAGAAGTGTTATTACGTTACAAAAACAATTCATACTATGATAACGGTGGCGATAGAAATTTTCCAGAAAAAAAAGTAATATTGTTATGTGATTCTCGAATCATAAAAATGAATGGACGATCAACTTTAAATTCAACTGATTTGATAGCTGATGCTAACCGACGTCTTTTTGTGAGTCTTATAGCAGTAGCAGCTGCTGCTTCGGTTCCTTGAAAAGAAAATGTAGAATAGAAAATTAACCAAGATTTTTATTCATCAAGATGTGAGAAACGTAAGAATATAAAATGTTGTTCTCATCACAAATAATAAACATACTTTCAGTCAATTCTGTCACATATGGTTAACTCTGTTGAATAAAGAATAAAGAATAAATAACAGATTTCTGTCAGGCTTGACTGAAAATTTTAAAGCATAAATAATTTTTCTAACACAAGGGTGGAACATAATAAATATGATGAAAGTAAACCTCTGTTTTCTTTTTTGATTCTAAAAGCATACCAAATAATTGACGCAAAAACACAGAAATTCGACACCAGAAGAAAACTGGCAAATTCATCATGAAACCATATTAACCTTACTGAGATTTTTTCTGTAACACTAAATGTTTGTTTCTTAGCTCCAAACTGCACAATAAGAATAACACACAGAGAATTAAAGACTAAAATGCATTACTTGGTTGGCACATAAGCTGTTGCTTGACTTCTTTTTCATGACTATCACATTATCGGTAAAAAAATGTAAGTATCATTCTTACAAATCCTTCGGAAAACTTAAAAATATTCTTCTCTGTCTCTCTCATTGTATCCGTCTATAGAATATCATATATAAAATCGATTGTCTTACCTTTTTCGTTTACATCGATAAACGCTTTGTGAATAACCTAAACGTTTTGTGTAATAAAAATTACATTAAATATTTCTTCTTCATTCAATTCTTACTTTGCTAACGCATAAACCTGCAGGATCATCTTCTTTACTTACAATACCAGTAAAGTCGGCTGCGCTGTCACTGAATGCATTCACCATTCCTAACCTTTTAAGAACATCACTCAGTTCAAATGAAGCTTCCATTTTGAATTTCGGGAGATACAAAAGAAGCTCTTCCGTTCTTGTATTTTCATCGTTCAATATTTGTTGCAATAGCTGTGGCTTTGATGATAATTTTTGTTCAACACTATTTAATGAAACATCCTTCTGTGGCAAGATCACAGTGAAAACGAATTGAACACGCGCATTATCACTCTTATATGGTAAATGAGCTATTTGCACATGTAAATCTTTATTTTCACCATACAAATATTTTTCTTTCATGAACATTAGTTTGACTTTTGAAACATTGCCACTAGCTTCATGAAAATCAGCGTTTTCATTCGTTGAATGCTCTTCAAATTGCTTTCTCCATGTGCCCTATTACGTTATTTATGCAAATAAAATCAAAACTCCCATTTAAACACTAATATTTACCTTAAAATAGATACAATTTACTATAATCAAACGTGTATCACGTTTAACATCATTTTGAGAAAGTAAATTTTGAATCAAATTATTCGTTTGATCTTCAACCCATGCGTTAATCGTTTGAACAGCAGCAGCACTATTATTTACGAAATCTTCAAGTTTAATATCAGCTTTGAACGAATCCTGAACAAGATCTAAATAACCTTGTTGAAGTTTATATGATTTCTGTGCGTAAAGTCGATTAGCTAATTTAAGCTTAACTTGTGTATCTTGATCAGCAATAGAAAAGACTTCCATAACTTGCTCGGCTGTTTTTGTTAAGCTCTCTATCGATGAAGCATCAAGCACATGTAACATTTGTTTTAGTGTTTCTTGTCGAGCGCCAACTGAACACATGGCCATAGCAAGAGCAATACTTGCTGGCGAAAGGAACACATTTTTATTGCTATTATTTTGATTAACAGTCGAGTATATTTTGTGTCCAAAATGCTCAAAACCTGTCGCTGGCGATGAGGAAGCCATATTTTTTTTTCTAACTGCGCAGAGAAAAAGAATGAAGTAGACCCCATAACGTCGCTGTTTTTATACCCCGATGTGTTAGGCGAATATTTTTCCTTCTGACGGTAGTTGCTTAATTCAACAAGCAAAGAACATTAAATAGCAAAATATATTTATGACGGCTTGATGATTAACTTGGTGAGTCATCAGTAAAGAACGATAAGAAAGAAACTAGGATTTCAAGGACAGAAATAATTTGTAGAAAGTAAATAAATACCTGGCAAACACATCATAATAGTTCGGTAGTTATTTTGATGCAACGATTTACTCACAGATTTCAGTTCACTACTCTATGATTCACACTTCAACAAAGAATCATATTTCTTCTCGAAGGTGAAATATTTTACTTTCGTCCGTTTAATATTGTTTGATATCAGCCTAAGTAAATACCAGTAGATCACATTTCTTATGGACGAACTTTGTCCGGACAAAAACGGTTGTCTAAAGATGAGCACCCACTGGACATATTTTCTAGAGTACTTCAAAGGTTTTTTAAATACTTTTTCAAGAGGAATGCATATAACTGCGAAATAGCGAAGAGTTTAGTTGCATTCATTACTAAATATTTCAATGATTCAGAATTGAGAATGATTTTCAGTATAGCTTTTCTCAACGATGTTATAAATGTTTTGGAAATGTGTTATTCCAGAATTGTCCCAAGAGACTAGACTTTCAGGTTGTATATCGATCAGTTTAGTATGCTTGCTAGTGACAACTTAATATGTAGAACTGGAAACTTCATCGTTTGGATTTTTATTAAATTAAAAACTCATCATAGAGTTTTATGTGAACATAAATCATCGAAGAATAGTTGAAATTGATTTTTATTTTACCGAATTACAATCGATATCTTTAATTTTCAATTTGTTTCGTGCAACTTACTGCTATTTACTTTCAGGTATAGGGTAAAGCATGATGAAAGGACTACATCATATGATTTATTATTTACTTAAAATACCTATCCAATAAGAAAAACTACTAAAGTAAATCAATTTAAGATCCAAGTTTTATGTCGTCTGCAAAAGCTTGCGTTGGTATGTTGCAAAGGCGAAATCATTGGAATTGGAAGAATAAAATTCTTGTTGAATCTTCATTTTTATCAACTTATGAACATAATCTAACAAAAATTTCAAAAAACTTCCACACACATTAATGATTACATTTTATTTCCTGATGACATCAAAGTTCGTGTTATGACCTAAAGATTTGGAGAACCCTCGATCGAACTTTAAACAAAAAGCAGCCAAAATATGTATGAAACCTTTCAATAAACACCGATTGCCTATATCCCAACCAGAAAAGTAGAGCTAATGAAGAAAACTGTCAGAAGACTACCGGAAGGGTGAACCAAGATAAATAGCCACTATGAGTAATGCTATCAACATTTAAGCGCAGTAACTTATGGATTCATGTCGAAGAATTTAGCCACTCAGTGATAGTAGTGAGGATTATAATACGGAATATTTAGATGCACACACAAAATTATTTGCTACAAGTGGAAAGGTAAACAATTTATCGAAGATATATTGTAGTTTAAATATGAAATGCGCTTATAAATAGTCATTGATTCTATTAAATCTAGTCGATATGATTCAATCAGATCAATGCAATGCATATTCTTCCTGTTTTCTACTTGTGAATAATGTAAGCTTATAAGTTATAAAATAAAGCGAAAAGTAATTCCTTTAGGATGCTGTGCGTAGTGAGGCATATTTACCACTGAATAAAACCAAATTTCTTCGACGTTCGCCAATAAAAATTAGAAACGACCGATCAGCTTTGAATGCTATTGGATTGTGTTCTCGAAGCAGTTTCAGTGATTGTCTTATCATAATAACAGCCGTAGCGGCAGCAGCTCCCGAACCTAATTCACCTGTGAATTTGATACCAATTTAACTAATTCAGTATTTCAATTTCAATTTCCTTCTCGGTTAGACGCCACGAGTTTATTTATGTAACATACATATTATTCATTAAAGATGATAGGAGTGGTAGATTTTCACAAGAATGATGCTCGATAAATACAAATGATACTATTTGAATATTACAGAGTGCTCTTACTCATAATGATGGATTTTGACTTTAGTCACATTCAACCTTCATTGAATTATCACATTGTATTAGGAATATACCGAAGTGTCTATGCTTCAATGTCCGAATCAAATACCATAATATTTCAATGAACTGTAAATCAATATAAAATCAACCGTGCTAATTGAACCGCTCGAAATTCACGACAGATTCTTCTCCTATGGTTAATATAATGTTGTTTTTTTCTATCGAAACTCTATCTTTGCAGACAAATTCCACTTAAGATATTTGAATTTTACATTGTTTAAAAGAAGGTTACTATTTAAAACATTGTGAAAATTAGCGTTGTTTTTATTGTCTCTTCTTGAGCACATCTATTTTTCAGTCAGCAATTTTGAGGCAGAAATATTTGTATTTCACAAAAAATGAATCTTCGACAATATATTTTAAAATTCCACCGAATTCCATGCCCAGAACAATATTGCTCTTCGTTTATATCAATCAAGATCGACCTTTTTTAAAGAAATGAAATTATCATAAAATCTTAGAAACCTTCATCATAATCAAAATGAAGACAATATTTACCACAAAACATGTATCATACAATGTAGCCAACCTTGCTCCTTTTTTAATTGCGCAAAATGATTAATATACAATGGAAGCCTATGAACGATCACACATGCAACTCTTGTGCAAAAGCAATCGTTACTCTTGATCAACATGTTTAAAAACTTGAATGAAACCACCGAATTTATTATCTTTTCTTTCTACAAGTAGTTCTTTTTAACTCCTGCACTTATCTAGCACATCCATGTGCGAAATACAGAATATTCTGATTAAATCATGAACAAACTAACTATATCTTACTATTAGTATTATTTACTTCATTACTTTTAGTGGTAATTGTATTACATATTTGTTGTTTATAGTTTTCTTTACATTTATATATTTATCTATCTTGAAGGTGGAGCGGTATATGGGTGGTGAGGCTACCGTTCCCATTCATACATACATGGCTTTGCCACATAGCATGGAGCTTTGGGCAAGAATTGAAGGAAATGCGACATTAACAGTTGAGCTGGAAGAAACATCACGCGCTGATGCACCAGCAACAGCTATCACACATAAAACAAAAAAAGCAAACATGATTCCAATATTCTTTGTATTGAGACATTCAATATATCGCAGCGTTGAGGGACATACGTATTCGTTAAGTGCCAGTATTAAAAATGAAAAGCATGAGTTATTATATGCCACTCAAACTCGAGTTATATTAAAACCAGAGATTTTTGATGAAAAGAACAATCGTATAGTAATTGTTGTGCTTATTAAAAGTAGCTGAAGCAGATTTATTTTTGCGTGATTATCATGAGAACTTTTAGAAACGACACCAGCTTCGGGAAAACGCGAATGGCCAGAATTACTTGGTAGAAAAGGTGAAGAAGCAGTTGAAATTATTAAAAAAGAATCAGATAGCAGATCACTAGTAGTATCAGTTGCAAATTTCTTTTTTGATTCAAAATAGGTCTTACAAATTTAGCGATTTTCAAAGAAGGTGCTCCAATGCCACTAAATATTCTAACGAGTGATGTGCGTGTTGTGGTCAACAAGCTAGGTATTGTGACAGCGGTTCGATGAATTGGCTAATCCGTGTGTTTGAACACAAGAACAAATAACAATAATGACATAAACTCTGCCCTTAAACATACTTGCGAAGATCATTTTTTTTTAGTATATAATATCATAATTGTATGCAACTTTACTTGAAACTACTTATGCATCATATAATTATTATATATTTTTCTTCACGAAACATTTATAAACGAGCATAGCTCTGAAATATTCTTATTAAATCAGAGTCGTATTAGTGCCAACGTGATTTTGTCGAATGCACTGATGCTGCGTTGCTGTTGTTGTGAATTGATAGCGCTGAGTCGTGCTGCTCTCTTCAGCCACACCCACACTACTGTGTTAATAACTAACCTGCCGCGGATAATACAGCTTTAAACTTATTAAAATCCAGATACAAAGATACTAAAATATCCTGAAAAAAATTATTCGTGCAGCTCTAATAGACTGTGATGTGTGAACCCGAGTCCGACTTGAGCCACTAAAATCGCCCTTCTATTAAAAAACATCGCGTCACGACAGCAATATATTTCCAGCTTCCATGTATAATTTGGTATCAAAATCTAAAGTTTAGAATTTTTATCATTTCTCCTCTATGAGTTTAATTTATCCGTTTCTGTAAGTTCCAAAACTTCATTTATCTTCGTTAACTAAAGTAGTTGCAAATAACATTCATAACAAATATTCCATGGGGTACTATAAACAAGATCCAGTTTAAAAGTATATCTGTCACAAAGCATTTTGTCATTTGCCAAATTCAATGATCTTAAAATCTGTTTTCATGTTTGTCGCAACACCTGAAATACATTTCGTTTGAGTTTCTCCGGATAATATTTCTGATATTATTTATTTTAACTTCATTTTTGATTACTGCTCCAAGATTTTCTGGCTGAGCGTCGATTACTTTATCATATTAGTTATCATTTTAAATGCGATCTAGTTTGAGCTGCCACCCTCAAGAAAATTTTCTTCACCAACAGTCGTCAAATTTTAGAAATTTACTCAATTTGATACTGAAAAGTTTTCATAGCCCTTTTTACTTCATACTGATAAATCCAATTTTTGACGCGTTTTAATTGGACCGAACATTTGTTATGAATACTATTTGGAATCACAATATTACATTCATTGGATAAACATCTATACGCACACTGTACATGAATTCTAGATTTCTGGCTTTTTTCACGAGTACATATTTTGTGAAGATATTACAGTAAAATGCAAGTCAGTTCATAGAAGTGACTTAGCTGGACAACTGCTTGTTCTTGTGGCAGAATATCAGTCTTATTTAGATAATCTTCAAAGATCTTTGATACACATCATACATTAAATTAATTAATTCTTATCTTCGTTTTTGGATTCTATTTAACATTCCATCTCAGACAAAGAAAAGTTTTTATCCTGATCGAAAGTGGACTTAAAAAAACATTAAGATTTCTTATTGTTTTCGATGCTAGAGGAATCATCTGATGTCAATAAATAGGATAAAATTTCTGTATGAACGAATAATTATTTTAATTTACCAACATTTTTCCAAAAGAATTTATTTCAATTTTTAAGGTAATACAAGTTTATAAAGATTAAGATAAGCAGTGTATAAAATGATGATAATAACAAAGTGTAAACTACAGTTATAAGAAGATTAAGTCAGACAAATAAGAGAGGGAAAAAGCTGAAGACGCTAAGAAAAAAAAAAGAAAGAACGCTATTTATTTTTCCAACCCTACTTGTATATACAGTCTTCTTTTATAAGATTGTTTTACGAGCTTGTGCAATTTGGCCGAGTAATACTCGTCGATCTTTTCCACCTTTGACGCCATTAAGAACAAAATTCTCACAAAATTGTTGTTCATCCTAATTGAATGAGAAAATTGAAAAAAGACTCATCACTGGAAAAAAAGCAAGCAAATTATGGAAGACTTACATCATCTTCACTGAAACACTCAGGTATGGCTTGGCCACCTTTGCTTGATTGGCCAGCTCCTGCTTCTGGACAGTGGTGCAATAACCAACGACTAAAATCATTGCTTTCCTTTTCACTACGATCACGTACATCACCAAGTGCGCCATTAACACGGCCACCTATTTTGAGAGAAGAAAACAAAAGAAAATTAAAATATCAATGATCGCTTTTCGAACTAACCATAATGCATTGGTACAGAAATAGTATAGAAGCCTCCATCATTACAAATTTGAACACGGCCAGTATTTGAGCAATCATTTTCTTTGATTTCACCTTCATTGCCAATTACTGATTGAACTTTACCATTAACAAAATTAAATGAAAATTGTAAATCAGCAAAATCATGTGCTAAGACATAACCACAAGCTGGATTCAAATATATATAATGACCATGTACATCAATAGCATCACCAGTTGGAGCAATAACAGCTTGAAATTCAGGGGTTAATGATGGATTACGTTTAAAGAAACGTTTGCCAACTGCACGTAAAAGTTTAAAGTAATTTTGAGATGTTTCTGAACGTGATTCCATACGGTTTACTAATACTGAACGTATAGTATCAAATGCTTGATCACGATTTCGAAGAAGACTGCCAATGGCAAGTATTAATTCACTTGTACCAGCATAGCTACCTGGTTGGCGTCCAATAGGTACTAATAATTCAAAGTTTGTGGTGTTAACAAATGCCTTTAAAAGAGAAATGAAAGATTAAAGTTAATAAACTAAAGTTCATAAATGAATCTACCTTTGGAATATGTCGAATTGCATTTTTAACGCGTTCACGAATAGCTTCACGTCGTTTTGTAATGCGTCGTGAAAATTGTTGAAGATTACCAATCAATAATTTTGATGAATCGCCCAATTTTTTAAATACTTTAGCTGATTCAGCATCAGCTGCAGCAGCAAATGCAGCTGAATCAATATCGGCGACTAATGTTCGGAACCATTTAGTGTCTTCACCTTTGCTAGCATCGTCAATAAGTTTAAATACTGCTTTCCATTGTTCGGTATTTCGTTTAGAAACTTGTTCAAATCCTCCAACTAATTTGCCAACATAATTAGCTATGCGCTTATCAATATCAGCTTGATCAACTTTAGGTAATATACGATCGAGAGCTAACTCTGCATATGCTGATAATCGTTTGACAAGTGCTTCACGACGAACTTGAAGACGATCAGATAAATCTTTAAGACGATTATCATTAACAATAGCTTCGATACGTTCACGCCAGAATGCATCACGTGCAGCATGACGTTCGCCAAGAAGAGCAAAAATACGATCGGATGCTTCACCGTAAGTTGGATATTTGGCAAAGAATTCTGCTAAACCAAGACGAGTACTAGAGAGAAAAATAAATAATTTATCATTTTAGATAATCAAATAGAAAAACTATATATATGTGTATATATATTGCAGTTCGTGAGTATAATCTATCAGATTCGAAATCTACTGATCTACAACATAACCAACGGTCTCTGTTAATTATTTTTCTACTCGTTTTGTGCGCAATATAATCTTAAAATCGTTGCACCATTTCAATATCAATTGATAATTAAAATAAAAAAACAATTATTTTCTACTTACGACCATTGTCGAAGGAAGCTCTTTTCTGATTCTTGATTCCATGCTGCAACAATAGCTTTAAAAGCATTATAATCAACATCTAAAATTGATCGTATACGTCCACGGAACACTTTTACTAATCCAGCAGCATTTGTTGCTTGTAAATCTTTAAGCATATTACTGCGAATGAAATTTCGTGTGAAATTCTATTATGAAAAAGAGAAAAAAAAATGTATAAATCATTATGTTTTTCATTTTGTTCTTACGCGAAGTTGTCGAGCTCCTTCAATATTTCGATAGCCTAAACTATGGAAGAAGTAAACTGAACCAACTTCATGTGCATAATTTCTATCAAGTTTCAAATCAGTTGTTAAAGTTTTTCCACCATCAAATGAATGACTCAATTTTGCGATTAAACGAACTTCATTCCATTTAGCTGTTGCCAATTGTATTGTATTTCCATTAGCATTATTGACAATTTGAAGTACATAACTTTCTGGTAAATGACTATTTTCTTCGTGTGTTTTCCAATGTTGAACATTATAGATTGTCAATGGTGCATCACCGATTTGTAATTTAAATGCTTTCTTAACTGTATCTAAACCATATAAACCATTGTGTGAACCCAATTTGCCAATAGCTTGTGAAATCGAAATAAGAACATGTGAATCAAGAGCAATTTCAAATAATGGTTTTGATGATTTTGTTGATACTTGATCAATATCATATGATGGTCGATTTTGATTACGTAATGATGGTAGATAAGGACGAATTTTTTCACGATCAATAGTTATTGATAGAAGATCACGGTCTTGAGGAGATGTTTGTTTAAGTGTAATGACTGTTGATTTGTCCCATTGAAGTCTAAAAATCAAAATATTTGATCAATGAAATAAATAGAATCTACTAGTTAGGAGTTAAATTTAGTGATAATAGATGATTGAGACTGATTGTTTAGATCTTTACAAGAGAGTGAAATCGGTTCTTAAGCATTTATGGTGTTCCCGTCTAATTACGCCTCATACAACATCAATGCACTGATACTAATATTGTCTATATTATACAGATAGAGAGCAATTTTAATGTTCAAAAATACAAAATTGATCACGATGACAAAGGGAGCATTCAAAAAACAAACTAGTTTAAAACTTACTTGAGATTAACATTAGTTGGTAAAAATTTAATTTGAACTTCTTGATCGCTAACTTTTGTAGCTTCGACACGTAAAACTTCATTATCCTTCTGTTTAATACTAACAACAGTTGATTTTCCAGGGTTTCGTTTAACATTCCATGATGTAATTAATGTATATAAAGTAGCATCGAGCTGTTTTGTTTGTGGATCACGTACAGCTTCAAATCCAAATCGTTCGCCTGCAAATCGATTTAAATCAATGTAAACTTTGGATTTGCCTAAATTACGATCAATATCAATAGCTAATGTTGTTCGTTCGCCGACACAATTAATTGAAAAATCAGTTGGATCTGGTCGATCAACTTCACATTGATATGTTTTTTCAGCTGATTTATCTTTTGCATTAAATGAATATTTAAGAGTACCTTGAAAGTTTGTTTCACTACGCAATTGTTCATCATATTTAACTGATATGGGATCTTGTCGTGGAAGATTGGCATTGATTTGAACACTCATTGGTTGACGATCGTATCGTTGTTGAAAGACAACATTAACATCAACAGTATCTTCTTTCGCGCGATTTAAATCAAATGTTACTGTATGAGGACCTGATTTAGGATCGAATTTCACATCTAATTTCAATGTACCATCATATGTAATTTGACCAGCTGTATTAGCTAATTTTGGATCAACAGGCAATTGAAGACGTTGTCGAAGACGTTGAGCTAATACATTGCTTGTTTTCATATTGAATGTTGCTGTTTGACACAAACCAGTAAGAACATTTGTTGGATTACCTTTACAAGTAACTGATTCACTTGACCAATCAACCAAAGTTAAACCTAAAAATATGAAATAAGTGTGCATTCGTTGTTTGCCTTTTTATTTATATTGTATTTACCTTGTCGTTGAACTTTAACATCAATATTACGTTGAAATTCTCCAGCTAATTTATTCGTAACTTTTTGAGTGAAGCCAATATTGGATACAAATGATTTTTGTCCTGTTTTCATATCTGATAATGATGTTTCTACTTGAACACTATTCCATTTACCATCATCTTTTTCTACTGCACCGGAATAACTAAATGCACCTTTATTATCTGCTCGTAAAGATTTGCCTTCAATTATTGTTTTCGAACTGAAATCCTCATCACGAACACGACCAGTATGTGTATGATCAAATTTCATTTCAACTTGTTCGGGAACTTTAACTTCTAATTTAGCTGTACCACTGCCCCAACTAGCATCGAATGAACCTTTTTTCGATGCTCCACTACTACCTGTTTGAACAGTAATATCACCTTTGTAGCAACGATTGTATTTTCCAGTTGGTGAACATTTGTTGGCACTAATATCTGATGCAACTATTTGTTGACCATCTGTTCGTTCTGTGTGTCCAGTAAGTAAATCATCATCAAAGCCAATATCCATTTCATATTTATAATCTTGATTATCAGTTGTATTTAGAATACCTCGTATAACAACTTGATGTTGTTTAATGAGTGCATAAAATGAATTTTGAAATTCTCGATCATAGATTTTGGTACTTGCCGATGCACTAATTTGACTGATTGAACCAGGATGATACTGTGCTGTTAATAATGCATTTAATGATATATCCTCACCAATATTGACTGTTTCAACAAGTTGAAATGTGGTGTCAAGTGAACCTCTAGCTTTGATATAGAAGTCCACTGGAGTGACTTTCTATAAAATAAAGAAAAAAAAATGAACAAACGAATATATATATATATATTGAAGTGTCTTACTGGTGACGCAAGTTTAAAGCCAACGGCTCCGTCAATTCGTGTTTGACTATTTTTGTTAAACATTGGTAGATTATAGAAGACTTTTAATGCAGTTAAATTTGATAGTGGCGTACCGAATTCAAAATGAAAACCAAATTCTTGTGGCCATTGCATTTTTCCAATACGATTTGCTCGATCAATGGTTAACTCAACGATGAAACTCAATGGATTTCCTGGTAATTGTGGGCTTTCTAATGATAATGCAATTTTACGTGTTTTAGGTGAAAAAACATATCCAATTGAATGTCGATGTAATACAGCATTACTACGTTTCAAAAAACCAAATGAATGCAATTTTGACCAACGTTGTACTTCAACTTTCGATAAACCAAATAAAACATCTCCATTTGAACGTAAATATTCAATTTGATTTTCAACGGTAACATGTGGTGGTTGATCTGGACTTGTACGATTAATGCCAATTGCAGCAACATGTGAAAAAACTGGTTTAGCAAGTAATCGTGATTCAACATGCACAAGGCGTTTAGATATTGGACATCGTTGTAATTTCAAATCATGTGTAATGTATGGTAAATTTTTAAATGGTAATGATATAGCAACGTGAGTTTTTAATGAACCATCACCGGTTTGATTACGATTGACAATAAGATTCAAGTTGATTTCTTTCAAGCCTGTATCAATACGATAAGCAATTGAATTGTATGTTTCAAGTTTGCCGGCTTGTTTGGTAAAGTTACCATCGAGATCAATTAATTGAACAAGTTTATGTTTAGGTGCTTTCAATGTAACATCATATACAAGAATTAAAGATTTTGGTGCATTTTGTTTAGGTTGTCGATCGAAACGAACATTTAAGTCAAGTTCCGCATCTTTTTTGTCTGGAACAAGACTTGTATCAATATCCCAATGTGACTTTAATGAACGGGAATTTTTGCAAATAGAGAAACTACCTACTGCTGTTGCTTTATTTTGCTTATTATTCCATTGTAATTCTGTTTGACTTGTACCGGAAAATAAGTGACCATCAGTAATTTTATCAACTTGACCATGATATGTCAATGAACCTGCAGCCTCACGACGACGAAGTTCATATTGAAATTTATAATCAATTTTGTTCAGTAATTCAAAATCAAGTTCAGATGAAAAATCGAAAGCAAACGGGCGTGGAATATCAGGAAGTAATTTATCTGTATCAGCAGCAATATGAATCTTATTTGCAATGTTCAATGTTGGTGGAGCTGATACGGGTCCTGAAAAATAAAATAAAATTATTGAATATTATTTAATCCATGAAAAAATATTTCATGACTCGTAAACTGAACAGCTTTCATATCTGTAAAAAAAAGTACGTATCCGTAAATTATTAAGACTTCGTAGGAGTGACCAAACATATGATCAATCTCTAAATTACTTGAACTCAATATAGACTGAGCTGTACAGTCTAGTGGCTACTGTGATACACATCAGCAGACATATTATTACGATCAAATTATTCTCTTGGTATTGTAGAGCATGTAAATGCCAGCGACTCTCATCAAGTCTGAGCTCCTCTTATAGCATTTGTCTAGTTAAACGAATAAAATAAACAAACCTTTTTTCGCTGCATCTGCACTTCGTCGGTGTTTGTGATCCAAAAGAAAATTGAATACATTGGATTTGGTTTTAACTTGAATTTTTAAACTTCCTTCCGGTGAAATCAAACGGTTGGCTTGACTATTTGCTCGAGTTGATTTTCGAACATAATCAAGTTCAAGTCGTTCTGGTACTGGTGGACTACGTGTCATTATAATAAAGTCAAGTGAACTTTGAAGTGTTGCACTTGATAAATCAACGGCACGAGTAAAATCTGCTTTGAAATCAAAAAGTTTCATTGCTTGATCACTTGTTGGCGTTCGTAATGATAAATGAGATCCAACATTACAATTCTTTTGGTTATCGACTTGTTTCGTTTTACGTTCATACAGAAAATTATAGCCACTTTGTGCTGCACCTTTACCGAATTTAAGTGTGCGATGTAATTCAATGCGTGTTTGAGCATCACCACGTTCTAAGTGTACTTTACCATTATACACAATTTCACCAAGATTGAAACCTCCATCGAGATGAAAGAGTTTTTTCTCTGGTTTATATAAATCTCCATGAACTAAATTGAAGAATTTGTTGATTCAAACAACCAAACAAGTCAAACTTCGTTAGAACTTACAATGAATTTTAAATGATTTCGCTTTGTCTGGTGTTGTTAAATCAATATCAAGTGTAAGACCTTGTCCTTGATTTGGTTTTATCTCAGTTTTTAATGCTAAAATTTCTTTTTTGCTTGAAATATCATAAACTTTACTGTCCAATTTAAATCCATCGCTATTAGCAACTAACGTTCCAGATGTTGTCATGACTTCTTTACTATCACTTGTATAGATTTTACCATCAAATTTACTTCCTGATTGTGTACCTATTGTAAAAACAAACAAGCAAATAAATAAATAAAAAAGAGGAATTTCTTTTCTTTTCTTTTTCTCACCTTTGACATTAAAAGATTTCATGCCTGTTAAAACTTTAATATCAAAGTTGCTGCCATCTTTGGTTGCTGAAAGTCCTAAACCTAAAAAACAGAAAACAAAAATTTTGCAATCTAAGCGATAATGTTAGTTTTTATTTGAAATATATACCTGGATATGTTCCAGTTGCACCAACTTTTTCTACAGCAACTTCATATTGTGGAGCATCTGCAGTATTGAAGCGCCAACCGAGACGCCATTTCTTGACCGATGGATCTTTGGTGATAGAGACCTATATAAAATAGAATTAAAATTATCTTCGTCAATGACTTATTTCAAACGATATAAATGGGATAATCCTGGTTTCGATTTAGCAAAAATGAATAAAATCTTCATCTTATCGTACTGCGAATATATAAAATGAAAATTCTTACCGTAATTGGATATGATGGTCGCGAGCCAAGTTGAATTGATCGGAATGGATTAAGTTCTAAACACATTCGAAGCCCCAATGCACGATAGACAGTACTTGGAGTGCATGATGGATCAATGGTAGGTGTCTTTTGGTGTTGAACAGATTTGAGACCTTTTGATGTACGTAATGCATATTGAAAACTAGACACATAATCAATATAGATATGAAGAAGAAAGAAAAAGAAAGAAATTACTCAGTGGCCATAACTATGGATTTATCATTGAGAAGATTAAATTCACGTGTTCGTCCATCTTTATTGGCTACGGCTTCATATTGAAATGGAGTATTGGATAAAACACCAACTTGAACGGTTTCACCAATAGTTGACAATGGTGAGGATATTTCGCGTTGAAGTGTTAATGAAAAGCTCAATCTTCAAAAAAAAAAAATGAATATCCAATCGTTTGAATAGATAAATACTTACGCTGATCGGCTAGTTAATTTAAATGTTCCCAAACCATCAGTGCCACGTGTATCTCCAAAATCCGATGATAAATCAGCAAGTACAGCAACTTGAGCAGATTTATATAATGTTAAACCATTCGCAGCTGCTGAAGCAGCACCAATTTCTAATGGAATACGAAATATTGGATTGTTTCCAGAAAGTTGTTGTAATCGAGCCAAAATTTGATTTCGAACAAATGTACGAATATTGCTACTAAGAAGATCTTGAACTTTATCTGTAATATCACGTGAACGAATATCAGCACCAAATAATTTAACATAAAGATGAACAGATGAACTTGAATCGTCTTCTACGCCATCATAAGCCTACAAAAAATTATGACGATAGAGGAAATTTCATGCAAGAATTTACTTACATCTTGAAGTCGTTTTGTGCTACTTGGTAAACTATTCTTTGTGTTTGTTTTATAGGTGTCATCAACATTTTTATTTTTATTCAATGGATCTAAACGTAAGAAATATTCGGCAACATTCGAATCAAGATTTTCAATGATTAATGCTCCGTCGACCCATGGTAAACGAATTGTTTCACGGCGAACGCCATCAAATGCAAGTTTAGCACCAATAAATGATGGAGCGACTCGATCATTTTCAAATACAACACTTAAATGAATGACAGCTTTATAATTTTTACGGAGTGGTATTTCAAGTTCAACATGTCGTGATGATAATGTTGATTGTTCAGAAAATTGCTTTTTATTATCATGATGAACACGTAGTCGAGCAGCAAGACCACGTAATGGATCAAGACGATCAAGTGATGAAAATTTCAAAACTGACCACATATAACCGTTAACCTATTTCGGAAACATAGAAATAATCAAGATTTTAAAGGCGCAAAAGAAAGAATTTACTTGATTAAGTGGTTCATCGAGAATAGCTGAAAAAGCTTTTTCTAAATCATCAGATAATGTTGGATTACTTTCTTCTGAATTGAAAATAAATGGCGTATACAATGCTTCGAATGCCCATACACGTACGGCATTTTTATTTTCTTTATTTTGAAGTTTTTCCAATAAAACCTTTTGGAGATCAGTGCGAATATTTAATTCGTCGGCATCGTCAATATAATCATCATCAATATGACGAATGGCATTGAGTGCATGATATTGAACTTCCAAGTGTTTTTCAGCAGCTAAACTCTTTACTTGACTATCATATAAACCTAATTGAGCATAGGCAGCTAATGCGGCTGTTACGACTTTAGTGTCATCATTGGTTGGAGCAGTTAAAAATTTGGAAACAGATTTTTGAAAATCTTTGATTTTCTAAAACAAAACAAAAAAAAGAAAGTCATTCAAAACTCCCTCGAGAGCTAACACAATGCATCTTTTGTTACTAATTATTCATAGAAAAATCGTTGTATACAATCTATTTTAGAAAGAAATTTTCTTGAAATGTTTTACTCGTGCCTCTGTTAAATTATGTTTGAGAAATAGATCGTAATAAGATAACTCAGTGAACATACCCTATCGGCATCTTGATTATTTTGTCGTGCTTTGTATTTTTTAAGAATTGTTGCAGCAAGTCCAACAAAATCAGGTACTTGTTCAGCAGTTAATCGTTTTGCGCCTTGAACAATTTGATCGACTAATTCTGTTGATGGACTATCCAAATAAAATACTGATAACGGATTTTCAAATTTCAAATTAGCTGAATCAAAATTGAATAAGGTGGCAGCTGGATCATGTGCATAGATTGTATTGAGAAACATTGGTACTAAATTTCTATGAAATAAAAAAAAAAATATATAAGGTCGTGCAGATTCTTCAAAATATTATACAGATACTGAGATTATGCGGAAGAACTAACTCCAGAAGCTAGTAATAGATAAGTAACACTACAATAGGTAAACTCTTTTTTCAAGACGAAAAATAAAAGCCTAGTGAATGATCGATGGTAATTTTTCAAATAGTCAATACGTATAACACATCTACTTTCGAATAAAATCGATCAAGTAACTTGAACAGTATTTCATAATACTCCTATATTATCATTAGCAAAACTTCCAAATAAAATTTTTTCAATCTGATATCACCGTAGAGGCTTACAGGCCTTCATGAAAAAAAAGCCTTGCTTCTGATAATGTAGCAAATGAGTTGTAAAAAATAAATAGAAACTTACTTAATATCTCCATTTGATTTAAATGCATTAATATCAGCTTTACCCATGCGTCGTAATTCGTTTGTAACTTCAAGAAAACGTGTAGCAGCAAATTGGTCCCAATCTTTTGATGCCAAAAGTCCTTTGATTTTCTTAACTATATCTGATACAGCTTCATTAGATTTATCAAATGAAGCGGTTGGAACAAATTGAAGTGTTTGTCGAACAGGACTTTTAATTGCAGCTATAAAATAGTCATTTTCGTTATTATTAGTCCATAGTACTAATTTCTATAAACTTACATGCATCTACATTAGCAGCACTGCTTGTTGTTAATTCTAAGGTTTGTTTGATTGATATAAGTTTTGATGAAATTTCTTCATCTTTCTCATCAAAATCAATATCATTATCTTCTTCTGAGCTGCTATCTTTGTCAGTTTTAGATGATTTTTCGCTGTCGCCATCTTCGATTTCAATTGTTTTACATTTAACAGATTTAACTTTCTTGTTAGTAATTTCTGTTTGACATACATAACTAGTTTTAGCTGCAAATGCTTGTTCAACCTAACAAGTAGACGTACATTCGTAAAGGAAATCTTCTTTCTCAATCAAACTTACAAGTGGACCAAGAAGTGAAGTTAAAACTGGGCTTGAACTTAAATGTAATTTATCTTTTGAACATGTTGATAGATCTTTGTTCTTGGTAATCTTTGTTGCACCATCCTTTTGAGAATATTTATAACGCGTTGTACAGACACCCAGTACATCTTCTTCACGTACCTTTTACGAGAGAAAAAAGAGAAAATTTTTTTATTTTATTTATCTCAAAATGTTTTGATTTCAATACTTACAATATTCTCACCATCAGTTGGTACAGGCGAATAAACTTGAAGTGCACTAATTATACCTTTGACAAAGTTAACATGATCAATGTTAGCCGATGCATCAGCTTCAACAGCAACAACGAAACCATCAGCCCATCGAAAACGGACGACAAGATTTTCGAGTTCTTGTTTTGCAGGTGTTGATACAGTTGATTCATCTTCATCCTGGGTTTCACTTATGTCAACATTTTTAAGCTAAGAACATACATTGTTTTTAAATACAATCAAATAAAATAAATCTTTTTTTGTTAAAAAAAATTATACCTGAAGTGCATAATTACAATTGCCCAAATTTTTTATGTGTACATCAGCACTAATCTCATTTTTTAAATCAAATTGACCATTGACAACAGATAATTTGACTTCAGTTTTATACTTGTAAACTAATGAGTCTTGACCGGGAGCAACATGTTGAGCTATACATTACGAAAAAGAAAATAAATATTCTTCGTAAATATATACTCAGTCTAAACTTACCAAATGAACACATAGCGTCTGCATTACCAGGACTGATTGGTGCAGTCGAAGCTCGATAAACTTTAAAAAAAAAATATATATATATATATATTTATAGATATTTATTTAAATTCAAAATAAAAAACTTACCGAGCAACAAGACTAAACCAAAGCAGAAATTTAAAGAAACTGCCATGAACAGAGCCTTATGTCTCCTGTAATACTTTTTGTTCTAGTTTAATATAGATGCCGATGTGCGTCTTATCTTTGTTCTAGAATGGTTAAAAGATGCAGTTACTGATTAAAACCGACGTTTATATATATGCGATCGTTTGTTTATTTTTCTCTTCTTGTCGTCCATACAGTAACTGATAAGGCTTGTACCAGTTACGTACTGGTAATAGAAGTCTATTAATAAGAAGAAAAAAAAGAAAAGAGAGAAATGTAAATATAACGTCTCTCTCCTTCTCCCTCCCTCTCTCTCGTTCGTGCTCGCTCTATCATTCCCTTGATATACACACATACCAAAGACAGAAAAGAGTAGCAAAAGCCCCATTCGATTCGGGTTTTTAGGACCTAGATTCGGATTCAATTCGCCTTTTTTCGTTTTTCAAAATTGTAATTCGATTCGATTCGGTTCGATTCAAATTGGTTTACAAAATATGGTATTCACTATTACATAGTATTGTTGTTTTCAGACTGTCATCTTCTATAGAAATATGTTGAATAAATATAACTTATCAATATATACATAAGAAGTATTCATTTTTTTCAAGAAGGAATACATAAAATATAAATTATTGAACTCATCTAAGTAGATTAATTAAATAAGTTTATTTTCTATAGAAAGAAGAAAAATAAGGAACTATACTGTTAATTTACTTCTCAGTGTGATTGGGGCCTAAATTGACTAACGAAAAACAAAGATGGAAAGAAAGAAAGAAAGAACGTCCGTTGTAAACGGGCATTTCTTACACCAATTAAAGTGTATTTAACCATGATAGCACTATCTAAGAGAACAATAATGACCATTAAATGAACACGACTGGCAGAAAGAAATCAAGAGAAACAGCGGACGTCCTTTTTCATTGGTAATCTCTTATACTAGTCAACTGTTCTCGATCATATCACTGTAGAACAAAGAAAATGATTTTGAATAACCGAATGAAAGTGAAAAAAAATGAATCGATTCGATTCGACTTTTGTGATTTTTTTTATACATTCGATTTGATTCGGCAGTTTTGGAGTTCTATTCGGATTCGATTCGATTTCGGTCTCAGACACATATACTATAGTAGCTGTATGTTATCTATCAATAAATAGACATGCGCATATTATTTGCATTAAAGAATAATCGTTAATGTTGTTTTCGTGATATTCTCAACAGACCATCAAATATATCATTTATAGTTAGCTATTATAGCTAAGTATAGAAATAGAAATACAGTTTAATCTATTTTGGACTGATAGTTCGAAGATTATCTTGTGAACTACGTAACCAATGATAGGCTTGTCGGCACTAAAGTTCGTTGTATTTATTTAGTACGATAGAGAACAGAAGAAATGACATGAATACCTATTTATCAATAAAGTGAAGTACTTGAACAGCATAGAAGTTAACTTTTTATCTATATGAATATATTTTTTCGATATCTTAAGTATTGGCTGAGAGCGGACAACAGTTGTACTCTCGATTAGTCAGTTTTATGATATGCTGATATCGATTTTGTACACAATAATTGATTGTACATGTAAATAAAGGGACTAGTTCATTATTCGTTTTATTTTATTTTATCATAAAACAAAAACTACGTTGAAAGAGAAAATTAATTATAATAAAGAATACTTGTATGAAAAACATTTCACGAATATAGTTTGTTCCTAAACATGTGATATAACATATCTTTAAAGGTCATAGGCTTCTATTTACGTACAGATCTTAGATGTACTTTGGAATAATACAATGCATCATAACAAACTATCGTTAACCCTTGGACTCTAAGAGTAATTGCTATAACCTAGATAATTAAATTTCTCAGCTCGTATAGAAAACAGCTGCCTCGTGTTCTTCTTATCTTGTCCTGACAACTCCTTCATCAAGTCTTATCATTAGCTTCGAGATCAAATGCGACGAATGATTTCCATATTTCAAGATTCAATACATATATATTGTTTTTTCTTCGGTAAACTATCTTCTAATTCGATTAGCATAAATACATTATAAGTGAAGATAAGTAGAAAAAGAAAAAAAAAGTTATTTTCAAATAATATATTCATTAGAGAAAACTCGTCAGTAAGGTACAGAATATAAATGATTTAAACACGAAATATTCTTCGCTAATCACTGTATCGTTCTGTAAGTAAATAGTTATAAAAATTTATGTTAATCTTATGCAATCTTAAATGTTTTAACACGGTTAGAATTCGAAATATAACTTGATTCGTGAGTTGAATAAAACGATTGGTATATTTGGTTAAGTTATCTATACCGTTATCTCACGATAAAAAAAAACTTCTCATTATGTTGACTGTTCTACTATTCAAATTGTAAAACAAAGAAAGATATTGAAAATTAATTTAGGTGTAAAATACTATCCACTTCATTATTCGTGTTATCACAAAAACATTTTCTCATCCATGTTTCTCATCGAGTTTATTTATACCACTTATGGTAATAGTAATCTTCAGAGATTAAAAAGCACACTCAAAAGATTTGAATGTCAGCCTGTACACAATGTTGTATCGATTCCAATAGACAGTAAAAATTTTTTTTTCAAGGATACTCAGAATTGCCTTGGGTTTGGAAATATATAAAAGCGAATCGTATATTTGTTTAGATTGGGTTGGACGATTAAAACTTTGAATACAAGGATAGTTGAAGGTGAGGATAAAGATAAGACTTCTGTCGTCTCTCCCACGCACCCTAGATATTTGTCGTAATAAAATGAACTTTGTCCTAACTCAACCGAACCCGAAAGATATACATATCATTTCTATTTGCTTGCGTAATCAAATAAATTGCCCAGGCCAACTTAACGCCAATCTAAAAGTTATATCGCTTGAATAAAATGAATTTTAGTTATGCATGATTCCTAATTCCTGCAGCAGTATTCTTTAACTGCTAACATTCATTATATGATAACGTGCAGAAATTTTGAAGTCGCTATACCTTCGTCTGCTTTAAACTCTTGACGAATATCTTTCTCAACTATCATTTATTTGTTTTTAAGCATTTTTTTATCATTTGCATGTGAATTGCTAATGAATGTATGTTTACAATACTCTTACCAAACGGCTGCCTATTCGAGATATCTATCATTTTTAATTTATTATTCGTTTGTTTTTATTATCTGATAAATATCAGATTGAGTATGTTCATGACCTATTTCTTTGATTCAATCGTTTTTGTGTTATCGTTTTATTGTGAAAAAAAAGTGCAAGCAAAAGATTTATGCTCATATGCATTCATATAAAAGATGGTTCATAAGAAAACGTTCTTTGTTTTTTTTTTGACACGGAAAAACAAAAGCGAGATATACACATGGATAAAGACAAGACGAACAACAAGAAAAGGAAAACGACATTAGACAATTAACACAAAAAGTTCATCGTGTAGCAAACAAGTGAATCACATGGAAATGTACAAGCAAGTTTGCTTTTTATACAAAAGAAAGAAAACGTGCTTCATTTCATGAATCAGCAACGTCTTGATTTTCATTCGTTTTTTCTTTGTCGTTTGGCACAGCATTATCAATAACAGCACGATTTTGATCATGTGCTACATGGTGAACAATGATATATTCATGTCCATTGGAATGAAGTTCACCCGAGGATGATACGGTTGCATTTTGATTTGAGTTAATATCTTGACGTGAGACAGCTGTTTGTAATTCGCTATCTTTATTTTCTTCTCGGTCAGAATCATTATCTTCTTCATCACTGCCAATTCTATTTAAATTTAAAAATAAAGTAATAATGCTGATATCGCTTTGTGATCGGTCAATATTTTAAACGCCTTTTCAATTTATATACTGATTGGCAAACCTCAAAACATGACGGAATGTGTCAGTGTCTGTAAAATATTGACTTTGAGCTCAATAGTATGTTTAGATTTCTCGGTAGCTCATTTCTTTTAATATGGAAAAATGTCAGCATACATACAATGTTAATGGTCGATTTTCTGATTCGGCTAATTCAATTCGATATTTATTATCATTTTCTCCGTCGTCAACCGGTGATGTTTGTTGCGTATAATGTAGAACGGATGAATCATACTAAAGTAAAGTTTTTGAATTAAGCCGAAAATATTTATTTATTTACCATATTTGAATATTCATCCTGTTGTTTGATTAATGGTTCTGAAATTTGTTTGTCAACATTCGTTACTTGCATATTATTTGTATTTTCATATATTTTATATTTAATCAATTCATCGAAAGCGACATCGGATATATCGCGCATGAAATCAGGAGCATATTCGCAAATCCTGTTTAATAGAAAAAGAATTTGTTTAGAATTGTTTTTTAGTTTTGTCGTCTCACATTGCTCCGCAATATTTTTCAATTGTTTTTTCAATTAATTCCGAGAATTCAATATGACAATCGCGCATTAATGTAGCAGAATCAGGTTGCTGTTTAAATGAATAAACAACACGATCACGAATCTGATTAAGAATCTATTTTAATCAACCGGTACAAATTATTTTTACATCGGTTTCGACTTTTATTGTAAATCACAATCGGTCTGAATTGTTTACGATGAATCAAATGTAATTTTTACGAAACGGATGAAGCCAGTCACTGATTTAAACTAGTTTTGATTATGACTAAATCAACGTCAAGTCTCACTACATGAAATCGGCATACTGAAAACTAGGATTCATATTTTACTTTACCAAAACCAAATTTGATAAGACAAATTGAACAGAATTTGTATCCTACATAGAGATCTTTATGTTACTAACAGCGTTTCAACGATATATCGTGATAAAATCGACGATGTTTGATGGCATGGACACCCATACGATAACTGTGAAGATTAATCTTTCTATGAAAAATTTAACTATCTCACAGACAATCTGCTATATATCGTATGGTTCATACTAATTGAAAATTTGATTGTTTATGATTATTCATTTTCGAAACTGCAACTAGTACGCTCAAAGATCCATACTAACTTTCTACACTGACTTCAGTATTTTTAGTCCTGATTTAGCTCAGCTTGTGAGTCTTTTTTTTCTAATAATTTCAATAGATCAAAAGTCATTTGAGAGATTGGAATGTGGAAAGTTCTTCTCTTTTCTGTTTTTCTATAATCTATTATCACGAGCAAAAAAAAAGGAAAATATATTTTTTCGATTAATTATTTTTTTCGCGCACTCCAATCTCAACTGAAATTCTCATGTCAACTGTGACATATACTTCAGTTTCATCATTGAACTGTTTCCTAGTTATTATGAGACTTATCTATGAAAAGCATTTCACCTTGAAACTCGATCATACAAATTCTCGGCAATCTTATGCTCAGAGGAAAACGTCGAGTAATATTAGCAGTAAATCGGTAACCAGAGGCAAGTCAATCAAAATAGTGTTAATCCCTTTAAATGTTCATCCTATCCGATCACACGGAAATAGTCTCAATTAAAAAGATAATCAACAGTTGGTAATATTCCCGTATGGGTCGGTTGCTACTATCATTTGTTTTCAGTGTGATGTTCAATACAAAAGTTATAATATCAAGGCTAATCATTATCTAATATATCATTTCTCTTTGCTGTCATATTAACACATTCGATTTAATTTAATAAAATTTAGTATCAATTTAGTTTCTAGGTAATCAAGCGTGCGGGTGCTACAGCTTATTACAACACCAGAAAATGAATGCTGATATTTTCAAGAACAATAATATATTTCTCGATAGATATCTGATTTAGTAATATATATATATATATGACATCGATTATTGTTTTTAGTAAAAGATGATTTTAATAAAAACCGGTAGTAGAAAAACAGAATAATCAATTCATATAATATAATCATATATTCATATGCCTGTATTTGTAATGCTAGTAAATCATATAAAATTTGTTTTGATGAAAAATATTCATAGTTTATCTTTCAATCTGTGATTGATTCCGGAGCTTATTTTCATAATAAGTTCTATTCAGAAAGTCGTTTATAATATGATTTCATTTTTTTTTTATCTATTTGAATAATCGAAGAATGATCTTTCGTAATTGCATAAAAAGAAGCAAGTTGAATTTGATTAATATTCTATCTATGAAAGAAATCTTGCGAAACTAACACCATCAGAAATTTAAAAAAAAATCTTCATTTCGATATATTGAATCTGTGTTACAATAACTTCATCTATTGGTATTTCTCTTTTTTCTTTGTAATCTCTTGGAAATCATGTTTTTTAATGATTCACAACTATTTCACAAAGGATGCTTTTTTCATGCTTTTGCCGATCAATCAATCGGTCACGTCAGTGCCATCCTTGTCGTTCAATATAGTGTGCAGGACATTTTTTCTTGCTTCATCTCTTCTCGTCTTTTTCCTGCCATTGTCATTATTAAATCTCTAGATAATAGAATCACTCAGTTAGCGAATCTACAGAAGAAAAAAAAGTTTTTTTTTCTTGATGCTCTTACATACAACAACAACATGAACATTATCTATTCTTATCCTCGTTTTGCTTTTTCTTTCTAGCTTATAACATATTCCAGTCGAATATATATATAAATATAGATTTTCCTTCTTCTGCTTCTTCTTCTTTTTTTGAAGTCAGAAAAGAAAAGATTTTTCCATTTAAGCGATGAAGAACAACGATGATTCTACTTGACATTTTCGATGACTTAATCGAACGTTTCATATGAATGTCTGTTGTTTCATTTTAGCACGCTTCACATCGTTGCTTGTTTGCAATTGTAATCATTTAATGTGTTAGTCACGATATGATTGCAAACTTCGTACGCCTTATTATTATTATTAGTAGTACTTACATTTTTACTGTACAAACTCAAACTAATATTCCAATTGGTAAATTTAAAACAAAATAATTCCCTTTAACTATGATAATAAAGAACCATTTTTCTTTTGATAAGGTTGGTTTGTTGATGACACAACATCGAATGATGTTGATGGAAAAACATTTTCACTAGCCTTAGCAGCAGCGACGAATTTAAGTGATTATTTTATTTGGCCAAGAGATCTATTAACTTTTCAATCAGTTCATGATAATGTTAGCGTATGTATTTTTGTTCACAAAAGTTTGCTTTAGTTGATTTTCTTTTCTTTGAAGAATGCTAATATTTATTCTGGTTTTCATCGAAGTAAGTTGATGAATTATTATCATTATGAATTTTTAAAAACAAAAATTTTCAATTAGTTTGCAATCAACTTGAATCCGGTGCCATTGGTTCTGTATCAAGTATTGACAATCAAAAAACACATCTACTTGAGTCATTTATGACACGTTTACGTATATCGATGATATCATTAAATTATTTCAATTATAATAAACAAGAATCAAATACAATAAGTAAAATCTATCATTTAGCTATGAAAGTAGATCTTCTACCGGCATTAGCTGCATTTATAAAACGTTATAAAGTAACAACTTTATATTATATTGTGGAAGGTGAAGAAGCATTTTCACGTTTTCAAGCAATGATGGTAGCACAAGCAAGAGAAAAAAGCTACGATATATTAGATATACAAATTCGACGTTTAATCGACATACATAATCAAAATCATACAAAAAATTTACTCCAAAGTGTTGAAATTAAAGATCGAGGCTCAAAAGAAGAACGTTTTATTGTGCTTGATCTGAAATATATTGATAGTTATATTAATCTACTTATGCAAGTAATACTACGTAGTTCAGTTCTAACTTAAGCTTGTGGTTACAATGTATAATTGATAAAATGTTCAGGTTTCTAAATCAAAAGTGAAGCGAAGCAAAAGTCCATAGTCGCACTAGGAGACATCTTTTCATGTTATTTTCCTTCTGATTCATTTGAAAGCTTTTATCCAGTTTCGATAAAATCGGATGATATTTTTCTGATAAAAAATTTGATGTTATTTTTCTGCGAAACTAGTTCCTTAGAGTATCGTATAAGAAAAGATTGGGCTGCAAACTTTTTCCTTAATATTAAGATTCGACATCATGGAATGACAACACCTCATTATCATTATATTATAATGAGTCTTGTAAGTGGCATTTTAGAATAAAGTACAACAGAAAAAAGTATTGAATTTTATTTTTCAGGAAGCTGATCGAATTGATATGCGTTTTTTTCGTTATGGTGGTGTTAATGTTACATATTTTCTACCAAGATCAATCTATAGAATGGATCATTCAGTTGATCCTGCTACAACAGATCGTCTTTCATTACCATCGGTACAACCTATAGAAAATTTTAAGAAGGAACTTATTCTGTTTTGCAAAATGCTTTTTTTCTCTAGTTTCAGAAGAAAGCTCTGGCTGATGCTCTATCTATATATATGCGGGCAATAATGGCTCTAGATGAGCCGACACGGGCTGAAATTCTTCATGCAAGTGATAATGAAGACAATTTTGATCATCTTAAAATCGAATGTCGAGCAAAAGATAAAAATCATCCACATGAAGCATTTGGTGAAAATTTATTTAACATCATGAAAACAGTAAGAAAACAAATATTGAAAATTGTAGTAGTCAAAAACAAAAACCTTCACATTATTTCCTTCAGATTTCATTTGAAGGCTATTCAGGTTACGTATCATTTAATGAATACGGTGAACGTATCAATTATACACTAAATATTCACCAAGTAACAATGAACAAATTACCACGAAATGTAATTACGGGAAAAAAAATCATGTTTTGTTCTCGAGGAAAGATTGCATTGTCTCGCTTTTCTAGATTGGAAATTATACTCATGATCAATTTTACATGGATGATCTTAAAGGATTTGAAGGTCGGCAAGCACACGATTTTGATAAAGCACGTGAAAGAATAATCACAACTATTCTTGTATGTGTTTCACTTCATTTCGTTTTTGTACATTGAGAAACAAAATATGTTGTCTGTTAGGATGAACCGTTTACAATGTTAAATGAAAGTACTGTTGGCAATTTATCAGCATCAGATGCAGCTGGTCAATTTTTTACATTCGATCAATTGTGTGGCTATTGTATTGATTTAGCACGTTTAATATGTGAAAAGAAACTTGAAATACGATGTAAATTTCGTATTGTAAAAGATAATTCGTTTGGTGGCAAGCCAGCTAATGATCAACCGTGGAACGGTATGATTGGTGAATTAGTTCGACATGAAGCTGATCTTGCTGTTGCACCATTAACAATAACAAGTCAACGAGAAAGTGTTGTCGATTTTAGTAAACCATGGATGAATCTTGGTATAAGTATTTTAATTAGTAAACCAGAAAAAAACAAGCCAGGTAAGATAGAAAATTTTGTTCGTATGAATTCACTTATTTAACAAGAACGAGCTTTTATCTTTTTCCAGGCGTTTTTTCATTTATGGCACCATTGTCCAGCGAAATTTGGATGTGTGTTACATTTGCCTATATTGGTGTTAGTGTTATACTTTTTCTTGTTTCGCGTTTCTCACCCTATGAATGGAGTATTGAAGATGAAGCAACACCACAACTATCAAATAAATTTTCCATTTTAAATACACTGTTTTTTGCATTGGCTGCTTTTATGCAACAAGGCGTAGATTTTATACCAAGGTAAATTAAATCATAACGAATATTCATTTTTCTTTTTCGATTATTCATCTAGATCGATATCGGGTCGACTCGTTGCCAGTGTTTGGTGGTATTTTTCAATGATTCTTGTATCATCGTATACTGCCAATTTAGGTTGGTCCAAACAGAATATTTAATAAAGTATTGAATCTCCTAGGATCTAAACCTAGAGTAGATATTTCTTGAACAATTTGACTAATCTAAGATAATGTGGGATAGATACGAAAGATTAAAGATATTCTACAGTGTATAAATGAACATAATAATATTGAAATCTTTTGTGTTTTGAATAATTTTAGCTGCTTTTCTAACGGTCGAACGTATGGTTACACTAATTGAAAACGTAGAAGACTTAGCAAGACAAACAGAAATCAAATATGGTGTAGTACGTGCTGGATCAACTCAAGCGTTTTTTGAGGTAATTTGTTTTTTAATTCGTATGAAAACATATTTTTATATTTGGTTTTTTTCATAGAAATCTGATGTCAAACTTTTTCAACGTATGTGGGCATATATGCAACAAAGTGATGATGTTTTAGTTAACAACAATGAAGAGGGAATCAGTAAAGTTCGGTAAAAATCATTTGTCCTTTGTTTGAAAAAAATCACTACGATTTGTTTTTCTACATATAGCAAATCCAAAGGAAGATACGCATTTTTACTCGAAGTCAGTTTTAAATGCATTTTTCGTTCAAAAAAGAAGTATCCTTCGTTTTTTCTAACAGTCAATTAAAAATGAATATACAAATGAACAAGCGCCATGTGATACAATGAAAATTGGTTCAAATCTAGATTCTAAAGGCTATGGTATAGCAACGCCAGTTGGATCAGAATTAAGGTAGAAATATTTGATAGAGACCATTCTATTCATAATGTTAATACATAATGAAAAACTTGTTTTAGGGAAGCTATCAATATAGCCGTGCTTGAAATGAGTGAAGATGGCACATTGAATACACTGAAAAGAAAATGGTGGTATGACAGATCCGAATGTCATAGTGGCACTACCAAGGTTTTTTTTTAAATTAAATTATATCATTTGCTATGTTATATAAATTCATACAATCTAGGATTCGAAACAAAATAATGCACTTAATCTTGTTAATGTGGCGGGTATATTTTATATATTAATTGGTGGCTTGGCATTGGCTATGACTATTGCAATAATAGAATTTTTTATAAAAGCAAATATTGAAGCTAAACAAACGAAAGTAAGAAAACTGAAGTAAAATGAACGAATTTTTAATTTTACTCAAATTTCTTTTAGAATAATTTCTTCGATGTTATGAAAAGAAATATGAGATTAAGGTGAGTACTATCGATTTACAAATAGGATATACTACGATGCTGTTGTTTTCCCCTAAATTACTCGAAAGTAGAAATAGTTAAAGACTTTGCAGTATTCATTATCCAATAGAGTCAAGTGAATTTTTTTGAATGGTGCTGAAATCATTCTGAAAACAATTACTTCAACTATGATCATAGTATTCTATTGACTTTTTTTAGTATCGCTGGTATTGATTGGGAAGAAAAACCTGCAGAACCATCCCTGTTCAAATATCCTCCACAAGATAATTTTCAAGTAATTGTCCATTAAGAAGAAAAGTTTGAATTATATTATTTTTCTTTGTCTAGAGCTCTGATCCACTATTTGAAGAACACAATCGTATTAATAATCATAATCATATCAATGGAAATCAAAGTCAAGTTTAAAACATTTTTCATTGTATATAAATTATCTATTTAAATAATAAATTGTCGAGTAAAAATTTAAAAGAGATATTTTCTATCAATCTCATTCGAACAAAAAAAGTATATATATATATCTATGAATTCCTTCGGCACGCATCGAATGTCGATAGTTTTTAAATCTCGTACTAAACCCTATGAATAAAGAAAATCGTTTAAAGAAGTAACATTTTGATAAAAACTTTGTGAATCGTCTGAACGGTTCTATTAATACCTGTTAATCAGAAACGGCATTTTTTTATACTCGAGGGAAATCAATTCATAGAAATATGTCACTATCAAAAATGAATGATGATGTATCTCAAATAAATCTAATTTTGACACAGTTGTTATCATGAATATCAATAGGAAAACAATTATACTTCTATGACGAAAAATACGGGAATAGATTTGCATATTAGCATAGGTTAAACCGAATATTCCTAAATAATTTTTGTTTATTGTGAGGCAAATTTTATAAATTCACAATATGCAGTTAAGTCTTCACGATTTTTTTGTTACTCATCTCCTACTGAAACTTTTACGTTCGTTTTTTTCTGACTTTAATAATCGTGTCGTTGAGACTTTTTTTTATGAAAAGAATTCTGCTGGTAAAATTTCGATAACTGATGATTCTCTTGTAAAAAAAAATGATTAATCAATTCATTGATCGGCTAGAATATCGCTTTTTAGTAAATCGTTTTTTCTAAAACGTGTCAGATAAAATAAGTTCGGTGCATGTCAAGGTTATGTCAACTATGAATTTATAGCTAATGTAGAGCGTGAGAATAATCAATAAGTTCTTTCTAGAAATAGGCAATATTTTATATTTCAGTTAGTACGATAAATTAACTCGGATAGTGGAGATATACGAGAAATTGTGTCCGACAGGCTTTTCAAATTAGGAGAATAGACTCGATTTGAATGATGAATTGTAATTTATTAATGATTTCATGGCAACAAGAATACATGAGAAATTAAATAAAGCATATGGTCTGACCTTTTTTTTTCTTCAGATTGAGATAACCACGTCCTGCAAGGGGAGTCAAGGATTCTATTTTCAGAGATTGATCTTCCTTTATTATATCCTCAAGTTTTAAAATACAATTAGCACAACTATTTAGTAAGTATATCTGCAATTCTATTCCGGGTGTTTATCTCAAAAATCGACCCGACTATTGATAGAAGAAGAAATCAGTACGTACGTAAGTTCTAAAATTTGATTTTGTCAAAGTTACTATAGAATTGAAATATTTCCTTTTATTTAAATCACACATTTTCAGTTAAATGATTTGATTTCTCAATCATATATTTCTTGTTTTGACATGAAAAAAATCTTTTCTTTTTCAAAGAATAAAATAAAGAGAAATTATCACTCTTGTTTAATTCCAAACACACATACAGAAATCTATTAACATAAGATACAAAAAGAAAGAATAATCATAAGGGAGCGATCGGTTTAGACAAACGATCCATTTTTCGGATGCTATGCTCTCTGTTTAGTAAATGTCAATAGAATAGAAATGAACGAAAAAAAGAATTTCAAAAGCTATAAAAGATGTGTTTCTGACGATGATGGTTCATTGGGATCATTAGATATCGATGTTTCTTGTTTTTTAAATTGTTCCATGTATTCAATTTGTGACATAGCAAGAACTTGTCTCATCAATGAATCTTCATCGTCAAGGTCTAATTTATAGAAATTTACGTTGAAAAGAATTGTTTTTTTATTCAGAATTAACAACATACCAATATTAGATGACGCGCTGCCTTCATATTGAAACGGTAGAGCAAATTCACAATCTTTTCGTTCTTCAAGTCTTAAAGGTAATAGATTTTTCGATGCATTAACTAAACAAAAAATACATGTATCAACATTTTGTTTTTGAATGAAAATTCCAATTTTACTTTCATCAGTGTGAGAAGTTGTATCTGATGTTGTTGCGGATGATGTCTAGAAAATTATTCAATAGATAAGTTTAACTTCTTGAAAAGAATTTCGTTTTTTTTTAATGGTTTTCTCGTATCGTTGAATCAGTTAAATAATTTGATTCCCAATTTCCTTTTAGTGTTCGAAAGAAAAAGTCAATCAATTTCATTGCATAAATAGAGGAATAAATCAAGCAAACTATCGAAGAAGCTTATGTTCTTAATGTATTAAAAAAGAAAATCGTTTCTATTCGAATTCCCTAATGAGAAACACTATTCCCTCATTGAACATACGCATATGCTCTACAATACATACTAGACAATCAAATTCAATTCGTTTTTATATAGTTTATACAGATTTAACAAAAAACTATGTTTACAGAATTAATATATCGAACAGAAGAAAAAAAAATTACTTTTTTCAATTTGTTCTGTGGTTCATGGTTTGTGTGTACTATTCTCTATTTCATCGACCTTGAATCCAAAAAAAACTCCTGATGGGAAATAAATGCTTTTCTCTGTAGGTAGCCAAATCAAGGTTAACAACCATCATTGAAATGTAGAATGAAATCCTTTTACGTCTTTTTTTCTTTCATACCGTATTACTATCAGTGGACTTTTGATTTGTATCACATAGCCATTGTAAATAAGATTCTCTGGCTATCTGTTGTATGAGTTCGTCTTGTGTTGCTTCCCAATCTGTTGCTGCCAATTTATCATCTAGCATTGTTTGTTCAATATGACTTTCTTCGGATTGCCGTAGGGCTGTATGAATTAATGATTCTTGAGCACGCTAAACATAGAACTTGTATAATGAAAAATAAAAGTAAACTATGAATTCTTTACACCGGGTTCAAGATCAGGAAGCCCAAGTCCATGACCTGCTGTTGGTCTCCATGGATCAATAATCGAGTTATAATGTACGCCGCAATGATAACTTAAACGAATAGGTTCATTATCTGTTTTATACATTCCATGTACAATATTAATTGGTTCTTAAAAAAAATAAAATGAATGCTAAGAATAGGTTCGACAAAACAAAAATTACCTGTACTATATTCATAAACTTCAATAGGTCGATTATATAATTCTGAAAGTGCAATCATTTCAATATGATTTCCATGACAATTTTGTCGTCGTTTTCGTGTTACATACTGATCGAAATCTTCTGTAATATAAGCACGAAAGAAATCTGCATTTTTTACCTAGATATAAAAGGAAAATATACTATTAGTGCACTTCCTGAGGGATAGAAATGCGAAACACGATGCGACTTTGATTAATTAATAAGCGAAAGATTTTTATCTACTTTGAGACCCATTTCATAGTTAATGTTTTATTTAATTCTCTAACGGAAGTAGTTTATAAATTAAGAAAATCTATGACGAAGAAAGGAACGGTTGCTAAGACATTTTTTCAAAAATCTAGATTTATATTCTAAGACAATGACAGTCTTTGAAAGACTTACAATGTAATCCATACAATTTTGACGAACTACAGAATGCATATCTTCATTGCCAAATACTTGATCGGCTTAAAAACGAAAAAAATAAATAGAACAAAAAAGTCATTGAAATTATTCTCTTCGATTACCTATTGCTCGAAATAAACAGGCGCCATCATCTTGAACAGGTTTAATTATATAACCTTTTTTCTCTTTTAAAGTTCTTGCAAAATGTATTTCAGTCTAAATAGAAGCAAAAAAACAACAACAAATCATTCGTATGATCTAAAATTAATAAGAAACTTGTAGAACGAACTTCATTCAGATTATTTCGATCGTATTTTCTTGCTTTTTCTTCATATTCGTCTTCACTATTATATTGTTCATCTTCATCGAATATTTGATTATCGTTTGTTGTAATAGATGATGACACATTTTCAATACAACTATCGTCACTTAATGAATTATTCGTTGTAAGATTCTCTTCAATCGTAGTGCATTTCCGTCTAGCTTGTTTATTTATTGTTTGATGTAAATTATGATGATGTTGATGATAATGTGATTTGCGTTTTGGTTTATTGAATAATATTGGAGATGTTGTTGTCGTCATCGAGTGTGTATTATCAGTAACTGTGCTAGATACACATGACGATCCAACATTTGTTTCATTTGAATCATCATTAGAATTTATTCCATTAGATTTTTCATCATCACATGATAAACGTAGCCGTGTTGCTGTTGAACTTTGTTGCTGTGGTTGTTGATTTGATGTAGAATCTTTATTATTATTCGAAGGCTTTTTAGTTGATAACACTGTCATGATTTTTTTTCTTCTTCTAGTAAATCATCATCCCTCAGTTATACAAGAAAAAAATATCTAAAAAAATAATAAATAATCGAGTGACTTTAATATTTAATATAATAAAAGATGAATGATTGGAATTTTATTTTTTTCGTCATTTCATGTTTGCCTCATCAAGATTGATTTTTTTTATCTACTCGTCATTTTTTGAGTAATATCAATATGAATGTCGATGAAAATAAATAAAAAATAGCATTTAAATATTTTGCTTTTGTTTCATAATTAGATTTAATTATAAAATTTGTTTTTTTTTCATGCTATTTAGATGTCGCTATAAATCGGTAAATAAATATTTAAAGATTTTTATTTTCAAAATAATAATTCAAGTACACTTTAAATTCGTCTTATAAAGAGTATAATTCGTTTCCCATAAACAGAACATATTCCTATTTGTTCTTTAATAGAGGTTGCTTAGTAAGGATAATGGCAAAAAATATAGATCTCTCTCACGTTCGCTCGCTTGTTTGAGCGCATAGAGATATAGATAACTTTTTTTGACAAATTTCTTCTTCATTTGTTCAACTTATTTCATTATCTTATTCGATGTTATTTTATACCATTTCATTTATCTTAAATACTTATATTACAAAGCAATGATTTCATTATAACAATATACCGATCAGGTAGGCTACATGAATAGTAATCAGTAGTTGGCACAAAAGTAAAAAGCGATGAGATTAGCATGCAGAATTCGTTTGTATACTAATAAAAAGTATTCTCAAGCATTGCTTGATTCATCGATGATTGACACGTAACATATACATTTGCATAATATTGATAAGCGCATACATATAGCTCTCTGAAATATTGTATACGGTTTTTTAACCAAGTGCACACACACATTTATATATATATATATATATATACATATATATGAAAGCGTGAAGCGTGCAATTGTATGAATGAATTTGGTATATATGTATATATTTATATTAATAGTATTCTAATTGATGACGGTGACACCAAAGGAAGTCCGTGAAATGCTGCCATTCTTTGTCATCAAACATACGTATGTGTATGTGTGTCACTTTATTAATTTCCATTGCCCCCCCCCCCCCCCCCTCCTTTCTCTGTGCCCCAACCTATTTACAGAAGAAGACGTCGGGACCCGAAACAAGAGAAATGACGAATAGACTATGTATTTGTGTGTATGCGTGCATATGTACGTATGTCTGTGACCTATCGGCATAGTATATACGCGCGTAGCGCATACTAACACAAATGGGATCTCTTTATGCTACAGGCACAATCGTCCAACCAAGAAAAGAGGAACAAGAACGAGAGGGAGAGAAAGCACATCGTTCGCTGTTTATCGACAGACGCCAATGGAAGCTAGGAAGGGAGAAGGGAGAGACAGAAAGAAAATATCTGCCAGATATACGCCTTTTGAATGCTTATGTTCTGTTTTGTGACGCTGGTATCAGATGTTGCCACTACGGCGGCCTGTATTGGCAGCAGTATATACGCAGATCGAAGTATTGATAGTATATATAGTCCTTCGAAATACTAACACGATTGTCGTTTGATTCGTGATCACTTGTAATACTGTTGGTGTTTTCATTACTGTTTGGCCTTTGTCGTCGTCTAATCGAAGCATACTTGTATACGACGCGCTGCTAGATAACTATCATCGCGTCGATCATCCTTATTCTTATTGTATTGCATCGGTTCGTCTCAAGAAAAAAAAGAACAAGAAGAAGAAGACACCTACGCATCTGCTTCTTTTTTTTCTTCGATTACTTTGTACGAGGGAAAATCGGCGACAGTTATAACACAAACAACTAGTTGGTAGGTGCTTAATACATCTATTCGGTCGATTTTTCTTTTCATATCCATTAATAGCCTTATTCTCTTCCTCTCTCTTATTCTGTCTTTCTATTGCTCATTGTCTTAAAACCCATATCGATGAAATGTATGTGTACATCAAGAGAAAAAGAAAAGTACCGAATATGAATGAAGAGGGAATAAGTGATACCAGACAACAATAATAATAATAACGAAGATTGATTGTTTAGATTAGACAAGTTTATTTCTTCTTGGTCTTCTAAGTAGATACGAATCCTCATCGATCTATTTTGTTTTTATATTTTAGAACGTTTTATTTATTTTCATCATGTTTTCATTTCTTAAGAAGAAGTAAGTCAGCAAATAAAAATATGACAATATTTGATCTAAACAGTTTTACTTTCTTGAATAGAAAAATAAAAAAATCCGATCCTCAACAATCACAACAACAGTCCACTCCAGTTACAAATGAAAATAAAGAAAATTTATTAACTAGAAATAATAAACAACAACAACAACAACAACAACGTCATCAAGATAATGAATCAGGTGGTTTTGACTACTCATCATCTGTTCCATTGTCAACATCGATTTCAAAAAAAGCTTCATGTTCGCCTCGAACATCGTCACCAATATCGTACGATAAGAATCTTACAACATTACGTCCAACTGCCGATCAAACGTCAAAAATTCATGTTGATGTTAATCATCCATCAGATAAAATACTACACATATGCGATTCAAGCGAACCAAGTCCCCGTGATTTAACAGACATTACGCTATCTAGTTTACCAGCACATAAAGTAAATAGAGTTTCTTTGATTTCTTTTCAAATGTCGAGAAAAATAATATGATGTATGCGACAAATATATGTTGTTTTTTCGACAGAAGATTCGTCTTCATGTTTTTTTTCTCATGTTTCCTATGAAAAAGCGAAAGATGTGTTTAGTTTTCTTCAGGCGTTTTTAAAATTTAAACTAATTAACGAAATTACTATTTGTGACTAACGAGGCATAGGTGAAGTATCGCCAAGATACAAATCTATTAATACATTAATTATACATAATAATGGCACTTGTATTTATTTTTTTCTTCTTCTTCTCATTAGAGCTGTCATGTGACAACAATGAGTGTATCATCCCCAAGTCAAATAGCTGCAAGTGATCTCAATCGAATATTAACATCAGGTTATATAAATGGTGAAGAAAATATGGGCTATATGAAAAGAGCTGGTGATCATATAGCATCGTACACGAAATCACCACATTTTCATCGACCAAGTAATTATTTTTGGGATTGCTTTTTTTCTTTGTTCTAATTACGAAGAATATTCTAATGAGTTTTAGTAAGAAGGATGACACTTATAATGTGTTTCGATTGAACACATAGTAAGAAAATTTGCTTGGATGATCGAATTTGTTGTGTAATAAACGATGAATGAATAGTAATGACGCAAGAGAAAAAGCAAAATAGCTATTCGCGATAACAATAATTTGTTTCGCTTGAAAGGTGACGACGAAACTTCTGTTACTACTGCCTTTTGATGATGATCATATCGATTACACGGTTTGAACAGAGAAAAAGAAGAAGAAAAAGAATCCGATAGAGAAAGAGTACTATCGATTGAGTAATCAACAGGTGGACACGCCCTTTCTCTCTCTCTCTTCTTATCGTATTCTTTGATTTCCAGCTGTGTATACGATATGTAGAAACTCCTTTTGATTTGTATGATTTCCTCGATCATCATGAGAATTGAATGCTTTATCGACAGCTGATGAGAAGCCTTCTTTCCTTTTCCTTTATTCATTCGTACGTTTCCGGAGTTCTTTATGCATATAGAATGAAATAAAAAAAAGAATAGGGAAAAAAGTAGCTAGATGGAAATGAACAAATGATGAAGACGATAGGGAAAAGAATTGAAAAAATATATAGATGTATGTTTGGAGCCAACCCGTTGACCTTGTCACAATGAAATAAAGAACAAGTCATATGTGAGAAATTTAAAGGCGACAGCTCAAAAAATATAGCTACCGAACGTCGTAGAAAACATTCTCAGTAGCTATAACAGATGTCAAGAACGAAAAAAGCTATGAATAGAGAAAGGAAAAAAATGAGAAAGACAACGGAAAAAAGAGAAGAGAGAAGGGAGCGAAAAAACACGCACACACACTAAGTTGTGCCTGGTGTCTGTTTGTGTGCAACTACGATTAATAACGAAGCGATAAGAAGACGACGTATTTATACTCAAACAATCAAGAATGTTGATAGTTCACCATCCTCATCACTATCGGCAAATTTCATCATTACGAAAAGAAATGGGTAGGTGTTAATATTATGACCTTGCCTTCTTACTTCATCTGATCATCATTAGGAAGAGAAGCAATAAAAAAAAACATAAACAACGAAAGATTATATCAGTTATACGACGCACCAATCTTTTTCTCTTTTTTTTTTATATATAAGCCCAATACAGTAGATCTATAACTTAATTATACGCTTTAGTTATATTTATATACGCTTGCACAGTTATGCTCACTTGACCAGTATGGTCAACTTTACAGATGATAAAGTTTTACTGATTATGTAATGAAACAAAGCTCTTTCTCATTTGTGCATTGAAAGGTCCAAGAGCAATCGCTAAGTGGCACACTGTCTGCAGGCGATCATGATACGTATAGAATGCAATAATCGGTTTTACGTGTGTACGTTGGAAAGAGAGGATACATATATATATATATATATATATATTTGTGTTCTGGTATGTTTATACGTCACGTAAAAAGCTTTATTGGGCAGTGATTAGTGAAAAACTATGCCATCAATTATGATTTAATTTCTTTGAACATAATAATTTGACTCTTAACAGATATGAGATAAGACAGACGTTAAATATTCAAATAAGATTAATGGGAAAAGGATGAAGGATAAAGGAAAAGAAAAAAAACAGCTCATAATTGAACAATGCTTTTTGTTATAATCAAGATATAGTTAAAGTGCTTTTTCTATATAGATTATTGATAAGAATTGATTTCAATATTGTTTTTATTTCTTTTTTGCAGTGGGTTTTTCATACAATCGAACACAAACATTTAGTGTACCGGGAACTAAAAAAGGCATGAAAGCACTAGTAACTGGTATGTTTAATAATATTCTATTATCAATTTAATAAATCATTTGTTTAGGTCAAACTAAAATTCGTAAAATACATTGTTCTGTACCACATGCATCTCCTCTATCAGCACAGTCTATATCGTCTACGCCGAAAACTCTAATAAATGATTCAACATCTCCTTCACAGCAACAAACACCAAGCGTTGATGAAGAACCTATTGTTCTTTCACGTTATTCAGGTGGTTTTATACCTGATCCAGCAGCACCAAAAAAAATTGAATCACTCGATTGGCCAGCTCCTCTCGCTATTCAAGCTGTACCGGAATTAATGAGAACTCATCATAGTCGTAGTGAATCTCGTGCCGAATCCCATTCAAATCGTTCTCGTCAACATAGTCAAACAACACCTAAAAAACATACTTTATCGTCTACGTCACCTTCGACATCACCTTATCCTCAATTAATTTCAATATCTAATGAACAGGATCAACAACAACAACATACAACGGATGATATTACAATAACAAGTGAAAATTTAAATGACAACGATGATGATGATGATGATACAACCGACGGTGAACTTCGTCATGATTCACAATTAGAAAAAGATATTGGTATGATGTCGAAATTAAAAGATGCATCCGGTATGGCACATGCTCTACTCGAAGATTTACGTTTACAAGAGAAAATCATCGCACGACAATTACCACTCGATCCATGGAAAGCTTCACGCTCACCATCAGCAGCTATTGAACCACCGAGACGTTGCCGTTTTGAGTCGCCTACATTCGCATCACCATCACGACGTGTTCATACACATTCATCATCAACAACAAATGCTGATGATAGTCTTGCTGGTCTATCAACATCTATGTCGACTACACCAGCCGGTGGAAAACGTGTGACACTACCAAGATATAATCAACAAAGTATGAAAATTTGATTAAAACTTATCAGTTTTCTTTTAAAAACAGAGATTTAGGTCCTATTGCATATGATTTTATCGCACAGACACCAGGTTTGATTAAAAACAAAAAAAGAACTTTGCGTTTTTGAACTTCTTCTTGCACTTAGTTACCTGTCTGTTGTTTTTTTTACCTCATTGGAAGCTAGCTTTACTTTTCATAAAATAATCAATAGCAATAAAAATTTATTCAATTTTCTTTTTATTGCAGTTCTTCGACCTGGCTATGGCTTAACACCATCGCCTAAAGCTCAAACATTACCAATTTCCCTTGATATGCAAAGAAGTTGTGATTTAGATTCAACCGATCTAGGAATTACAAATTCATATTGTAAATAAAAATATTCTTTTCTTATTTTAAAAGTTATTATTTTTTCTGCCAATTAGATTCCCACGATGGATATCAAAATAAATCAACTAAGGTATAATAGTGAATATATTTGTGTTAAATGTTTAGATCTATTTCTTTTTTCTATAGACTGTTGGTGTTGGTGGTGGTGGCGGTGATCGTCAATATTTGAATTCTCAACATGCACATTCAACTCGTTCAGCTCCAATATTAATGGGTAATCCAAAACTTTATACATATGAAGAATTAAAAATAATGTCCAAGAAACGATTACCGTCTGATGTTGATCGAGACCGTCTGGAGGTTTGTAATCGTTATTGTTTAGAAAAATTTTAAATTGAACAAAAATATATTTAGTGTCACCTCTCTGATAATGAATTTTATACACTATTCCAAATGACAAGATCGGATTTTTATCGTTTACCGGAATGGCGTCGTGTTGATCTGAAAAAACGCTTTAAACTTTTTTGAAAGATTTTTTTCTCCTTTTCCTTTTCGTTTTTTCTACATATTAGATTGTTTATCCCGAGAATGCTTTCTGCTTTATTGTAGATGCTCGCGTGTGTGTGCGTGTGTGCGTGTGTGTATCATTTCTTTTCTCATTTTATTTTATTTAATGTGTGTGTGTGTGTGTGTGTGTGTGTGTGTTTAAGCGTAAGATAACTATCATCAACGGCTAACAAAAAAAAACACATGAACTGCTCGATCTCTCCAACTGTATCGGTTCGATTTTCTTTCCTTCTTTTTTATTTGTTCTGTTTATGTTTGTTGTGTCAGATTGCAAAAAATAAGAGGAAAAAATGAGTTTTATTGATGCCTTAATGAACAAATTGAAAAAAAGACAACAACATACATCTTGAACATTATTTATTAGTTCTTTTTATGGAAGGGTTTTTCGCTTTGCTCCTTTCTTTTTTTTTTGCTTTTTTATGTTTTTGCTGTTGTTTTTGTTGTTGTTTTTTGCAGAGCGAGAAAAAAAGAACTCGAATATGAATCTACTCAATGTCTATTTTCGATCATTGTATTTCGTTATAATTGAAAACAAAAAGAATTATCTCCGCCCGATAATCATTTCCGTCCCACTCTCTCTCGAGATAGACAAAGAATTCAATCAGTCTGATGTTGTTAGGCGATGCAACCATATAAATGATCTTATTTCCTTCTCCATGATCAAATGTTGTTTTTCCTATCTATATAAGCGGAAAAAAAACCGGCAAATTAGTTTATCGTTTGGGACGGAAGAATTTTCTTTCTATCGTTTGATGATATTATACCATTGTATATGTCAATAGAAATCGAACATAAAATACTATCTCATACATTCATATATAAATATATATATATATATTTATTTTGTCAATGTTTATTTTAGACAAAAAGAATATAGAGTGAGGCGCTGTCTTGTAGCAATGTTTTATTTGTTTTAGCATGTCGGTGTAGAAAAAGAAAAGAATGCTTATGTTTAAAGATAAGAAGTTCAATGATGATAGGATCAAATGAAAAATAGTAGTAGATAGGAATGAATCATATTCATTAATGTAGTTAAATCATTAGTCTCTGATAAGGATACGGTCGATTGAAATTTGTCCGAAGTTATTCATCCATTAATCATGCAGATATAAACAATGAACAAGTGTTATTCATGAAAAGAAGATAGCTATGTGTAGAAATCAATTAATAGTATGTTCATTATCTAATTGAAAAGAAAAAGAAATTGTTATTCATTGTTTAAAATTAACAGAGAGAATTTTCAATTCATGAAAGAATTTATTTTCGTTGATATTTGTTGTTCGCTATGAGTTAGTTTTTGTTTGGTCGTTTTTCATAACTATTTTTATATATTATGTTAGTTTTTCTCTTTTGTCATGATTTCCAGGTCAATAAATATTCTGCGAACTTTTACCGAAAGAAATCCTCTAAAGGTTATAATAGATGTTTTTCATTACACTACATATTGTTGTTGATAATCCAAGTAAAAGCCTGTAGACAACGTACTATTTATCGAATCTTAATAATTAGACCATCATTCATTTATATTCACAGTTGTTATGAATAGTAGAAGAAAATAATTAATCATGTAAAATAATATAAATTGGTGAAAATAATGACTTGTTTGCTCTTCATTGACGTGCTTTTGACTGTTCTTTACTTTTTAAAATAGTCATAGCTTATATATGATAGATTGGGTCAGATTGTAATATACAAATCATTTATCATGTTTTTCTATTATAGAGCTTTTTTATTTTACTTTCAGTTAAATTCTAGTGTGATTTGCAAAATATGATTTCAGATTGTTGCGCAAGATCGATAATCTGATTGGATAAGACTATAACATCAATAGAAAAAAGAAACACACTCTTCTTTGCCTAGATTTTAAAGATAAGAATAAACGTATTCTTATGCTTAATAAGTATTCTCACCCAATCACTAATTATTAATTTCACATTACTATAAACATGTTGTTTTGTTGTTACAATCGAGTTATAACGGATACCTGCACAATTCCGACTTTGATGATTAGCACGTGTATATAGACTAGAGGTAGTTTTGAACTGGAAATTGAAGGATTTAATATATTCATAGAAGACAATAATTCACGATAAGAATTTATTTTTATGTGACATATGTCAACTATTATCTTGAATTATTAATAATAAATCTTTATCTGTTGTTATTTAGATTTACACCGTTTGAATCATAAGTTCTACTAGAATGATAATTATCAGTTCGAAATCTGATAACACCATAATTAATAACAACAGTCAAAAGCTCTTCGATGATTGATATTCACACAGAATTATGTAAGTTTAACATAACATGAGAAGTTTTGTTATCGTTTATGATAAATTAACAAGGGGAGAACGGTAGACTTTTGAACTTGAAGTTACTTTGAACTACGTTAAGCTACTTGTTCCTACGTTGGGCTACTTGGATGGTACTTTGAGCTACTTCAAGTAGTCTACTTTGAAGTGCTTTGGCTTACTTTTCTACTTCAAATCCGTCGTTTCCCCCTGGTAAATTAAATACAATACAGAAATAACTACATAGTTTAGTGAAGCTTATTAGCTATAATTCTAGAAAATAATAATCGAATTACAATTAGCTTTGTTCTATTTTGAGAAATAACAGTTAAAACTATTTCTAATCCTGGACTATTTAATTAATGAGTCGGTATGCGAACTTGATCAAAAAGAACCATTTTGCGTATGAATATTTTTCTCTAGGCTATAGTTATGTCGCAAGATCTCATAGCTCATTTTAAGGTTCAACTATATATTTAACATACACTGAAAAATATTGCATATATATTTCGAAAAATTAAACGATATTTTGCAAAAAATTATCGGGTCGCATTTTCCAATAGAAAAACGCAATAGTTTCCTTTAACGATTCTCTTTTTTGATTAAATATTATATTAGTTATATTGGTTTCGTGTCACATTACGAATCTTTTTCTTTCTCAACTATTAATTAATTTAAAGAGCTATTTCAGTTGAATTTATTATTTTTTGACAAAGCACAGAAGCATATTGACAACTGTAAACAAATTTTCCATTAAAATTCGTGTGAATAAGTTGTTTTACTTTCTTCTCTTTTGATTTTTTTTGCTTTATTCTCATTAATAACAGCACCGGCCAGAAGCTTTAGAACTATTCGTCGTATTATTATAACTATCTCGATTGTGATTGATTGATGATAATCTAGACATTTTAAATGTATCATTTAATGTAAAATGTCCATTATGTTGAGTTTTTCGAGTTAATTCTTTATCAAGTAGTGCTTGAGCTGTTGCCATAAATGCTAATTCGACATTTTGACTTGTTTTAGCAGATGTTTCAATAAAGCTAACTTCATAATCTCTTGCTAAACGTTCGCCAGTTTCTCTTGATACAACACGTTGAGATTTATCAATTTTATTTCCGATTAACATTATAATTACACCATCATGTGCGGATTCTTTTATTTCGCTTAGCCAAGCTGATATATTTTCAAATGATGAATATGATGTTACATCGTAGAGCAATAATAGTGCATTGGCGTCACGATAATATGAATGTGTTACAGAACGGAAACGTTCTTGGCCGGCCTTGAAAAAGAAAAGTACAACTGAAGTTTATTATAATAATTAAAACAAAAAAAAATTTACTGTATCAAATATTTGCAATTTTATTTTTTTATCGCCAAGTGTGACTAGTTTATTTCGAAAGTCAATTCCAACCGTAGCTATGAAACTGCCAGAAAGAAATGTACCATCTTTAAATCGTACAAGCAGACATGTTTTACCTATATATAAGATAAATAAATCAAAATAGAAATAATGTGAAGCTTACCAACGCCACTATCGCCTAATAGCATAACTTTAAATTGATAATCGCTACTACTATTCGTTGTTTCAATTGATGGCGAAGATGTTAGTGAGAGATTATTTATACTAGGAGATGATAATGAAGCATTGTTTTGTTCGTCATCATGAGATGTTGCGCATTTTGACATTTCGCTTATCGATTTTGGTTGAACTACGTAATATTGTGCAGTTAAAGGACCTGTATAAACACATCCATCACCATATGTAACCGTTGATGAACGATCAATATTTTTAATTGGTGTAAATGATGGAAAATTTGCTGATTTTGAAAATGGGTTAAGTGAGTCCATAGATGATTGAAGTTTCGATTAAGTTTGCTTTGTAGATATGACAGTTCTTACATCGTACAAAAATAAAATCTAGAACACAATATTCTCTTGTTTTTATTTTGAACAATCGAACACATAGACAAAGGACTGCCGGTTCCTTAAAGTCGATATAGATTGACACATAGAATTACAATTCTTGCCTGTTTTCTAGATTTAATAGATAGAGAATTTCTGACAATCTTCACTCAAGTGTTACTTTCCTATTCAGTAGGTGACAAAAACTGATTTCTATACATAAAAATAAGTGTAAAAATTCGCAATCTACTTAGCTATAATGTCATCTGTGAAGTTGAACACAATAGATCAAGATGAAAGATGCCGTTATTACCACGAATGAGGGATCTCTGTATGTGTGTGTGTGTGTGCTTGATGACTACTAGTAGATATAAGAGTCGGAATTAGTAAAATGAAGGGAAACAGGATTGTGAACAGGAAGTAATTTTGTTTTTTCTCTCTCTCTCTCTCTCTCTCTCTCTTTTTTTTTTATAGCGTCTATACTTACCTATCCAGTTTAGATATTAACATCCCTCTATCTCTTTCGCACATACCATCTCGTTCTGTTTCATTATTTTACCTATTTTTAATCAGCGACGCTGTCAGTAATTTCAAACACTTCTCATTATACATTCAATCAATTTCTGCACTCATTCCATCGGCAAAATTTTTTTTGAAGGAGTGCAAAATAACAAGTCAGCAAACTAAAGAGAAGAATAAGTGACGAAGAGAAGTAGCGGAAAAAAGGCAAGTGTGACGCTTCGTCTACTATGCCTGCTGTTTATGAACAAGAAAACAAATACTCAAAAATAGTCTAGAAAAGAATGTATTACTGATCATAGTCAATGATCAAATCATGTTTCTTTTCGTTTTGCTCTTCACCTTTCTACTATTTTTATTCTAATCAACATGAAGAAACTAGAAACTTGGAAAAAAACATCAATTATTACTCTTGATATAACTTGTAAACAGCTATTGAAAGATCTATTTTGAAATATTTAAGATAAATAGTCAACTCTATATTAAAATACTTGCCCTTGACAGTCTGTTGGTATGCATAATATATAGAGAGAGGTATCTATAAATACGAATATAAGAAATATTTTCATTAACACAAAAAGTAATCTGATGCATATATAAATGTAGTTACACACAGGTCACTAGAGGGTGAGAGTGTGTTTGGAATATGGAAATTAAAACAAAAAAGGATTTTTTGATAATATAGATGATCTCATAAATACTTTAATAGATCGTGCTTAGTTTTTTATTCAAGCTTCATTTTACATGACAAAAGCTTACCATCTTTCGGTTAGTTACACATGAGAAAAATAGACGAAAATACAGAGGCACACAAAAATAAAACACATTCTAATCACAACATGCTCATCCGTCTCTGCTACCTAACGGAACAAAGAAAAAGACTCTCCTGTCATCAGAAACAAGCTCGTGCTTGTCAGTTAATTGTTATTTTAGATGCTACGTCTTCTTATTTTTTCTTCTTTATAGTAAAAGTGGTTGTTGCTGTAGCCGATGGCAGCACCCTCATCAAGCACGCACACTTGGAGTTCATTTATTTCCTTTATGGCAAAAGAAGATGACTTGTTTCTGTTTTCTTTCTTTCTTTCTTTCTTTCTCTGAATAGATCTTCTTGTCTTTGTAGACCCATCGAGAGCACGATACACCCTTTCGTTTCTCTCTCTCTCTCTCTCTCTCTCTCTCTCTATCTATTATTATTCAAAAAAAAGACAGGGGAAAGCAAAATAAATATTTTCACATCAGAAAACAAAAGGGAAAAAGCAATATGAAACGCAAATATTAAAAAATATGTCATGCACTAGCCGATATATTTCTCTCGATTGAATAAAATGACTTAATTATCCACATTTGTTCTTTGAGACTAAATAAAGAAGAATAAAATTGATTTCTTTCAACATTTGACTATAACTATTAAAATATGACTCAATCTATTGTCATCAACATTCACAGTTATTAGTTAAGATAAAGTGTATGCTTTTGTTTTTAATCATAATTTAGTTATAGACGATTGTATAATATTTTGATAATAAATGATTCATATAGGTGGTGATGTGTTTTTTCTTATTGTCATGACTCTCTAAGATTCTTTATAAATCGATAAATTTTTAAGGGAATTATTCTCGCACATGAAAAAAATATGATCTCGTGTGACGATTATTTGTAAAAGGGGATTAATTTAATAAGAATTTATATAATAGAAAGCCGATATCGGAAACAGAAATATTTTTCTTTGTTTTTGAATGAACTAAGACTAAAGAAAAAGAAAAAAAAGTTCTTTTTTTTCTGATAAATGAACACATAAATCAGATTGAAATATTCATAGTCTTAGCATGAAATGCTCGATAAAGGCGAACGAGGTAAACCAATGTCATGATTACTTATTCATTCGGAAAAATAAAATGAGAATAGGATATACTTCGAAATCAATTTCTTTTGATTACATGAAATTTTAAAATCTTGAGAACCAAATGAAATAGAAAATGAAATTTTTTCGATTAATTGAGAACAATTAAAACGCACTATTTTGTCTTGTGCACCCTTTAATTTATTATGGATTTTTGTTTATCGATTTTCTTTTTGAAGCAGAATATTATATGGAAATATTTTATTTCCGCTCAACGTCTAATCAGTTTTTTTCTTTTCATGTTGTCTACATTTTCAAGTATTATTTTATTTTTATCTTCTTTATTATATCACTATTATAATGACGTGTAAATAGAAATATATTGACTAAAGTATTTGAGGACATGATAATTATGTGCGAGAATAGACATGAACCAAAATACTGCAAGAAATAGCTTTGCTATGGTAATTTAATCACTTGATGTAAATCAATTGAAACTTCTATTATTTGATACGAAATAGACTAGAGAAAAGAAGCAATAAACATAAAGATGTAAATGCATAAAAATTACAAAGGAATCTATCTAGAATGAATATACAAATCAGTGAACCAGTATAGTTATTAAAATTAACATTCGAAGAAAATGAGTTCGTTGTTTTTTTCTAAATCGAAATTCTATACTTGTCAAAAACAATACTCAATGAAACGGAAACGGCTCGTGTATCCGATGAGAAATATATCTTTAATTCGATTTGTCATAGAATAGAAGTGAACATTTCAACTATTACAAATTACATTCGTATAAGAATCTGATCTATAACTTATATTTTGCAAGCAGTTGATGCTCTACGAAGTTATATGGCAATGAGCAAGGGCATCGGGAATGCGCTTTTCAATAGTTTCTCAGACAGGACCAATTTAAATGGCCGGTAAAAAGACTAATTTTGTGTCTGTAAAATATACAAGATCTATTGATCTATACGCTCGTATTTTTTTTCAATTAACAATGCCGGGTTGCATAGTTCATTAAGAGTTCATATATTTTTCAAGCAATAATTTAATTCTCACGGTTTGTGATTGTATGAAAATTTTGTTGTCATTTAAATATGAAATTCTCAGTAAGATTTGCCTGGATATTTAATAAACATTGCAAATATCGAACCGAACCTCTCGACCTTATTCGGCGGGTTAGCATGCTCCGTGTCATCTACGTCAATTTCTATACAAATCAATACTTGGATAACTTGTGCAAACTAATCGCCTACTCAAATTCAGTCATCGTAAGCTTTTGCCGTATAATATAAAGCGGCATTTTCTTGCACAATACTTCATTAGTCAAAAGCATGCAACGCTACTTGATTTGAACAATACCATAGAGTAAAAATGGAAGGCACTATTTTAATTCTCGAAACCTACAGAAAAATCCGTTGTGCAAGTGTCGAGTTATAAATTTTTATGAAAATTGATTCGATAATAAAATCTAATATCGTTAGTGTCAAAATCTGAAAGCTGAATTCAAATACTTGCAGTAGCACGTAAGTAAATAGCGCCTCGTTTCGTATATCTGAGTTAGATGATTGAATCGTCAAATTTAACTTTTTCATTTGTCGCTACAAACCTAAAAAATATGATGTAGCGCTTTTTAAGTAACTAACAATCACCTGTCACTTTTTTATAATTTTGTTTTTCTTGAAAATATTTTTTTTGAAAATGAAACTTTCTCATGAATTAATTCGTTTAATTCTTCGAATTACTTATGGACTCGGAGCCTTTTTCGGATTGCTTGTATTTAGTTTTGAACTATTCATTCAACGCAATATGCTAAATGCTATTTTTCAAGCTTTCTATCTTATTGCATGTGGTGCAATACTCTACCTTTTATTTGCACGTAAACAACCAAATAAACTATTTTCATATGGAATATTTTATGCCATGAGTTTTGTCATCGTACTCTTTTTGTTCAGTGATATTTACGAATTAATTACAATAGTTTCTAAGATGAAGAATGAATTGATTTCTCATATTGAAGAAAATAAAGAACTAAATCCATCAATAAAAGCTATAATTGAAATCAGCAAGTTAGTTTTAAGATTAGATTTGTGTTTTCAGTCTATTTAATCGTATTGATTCTTCATAGATGCTGTTCTATCGATGATCAAAGACATACCGAACAAAATTTTCAAAGTTTTCAAACAAAATATTCTGACACATGCAGTGAAGTTGAATTCGATGATGCAAAATCGTGTCTACCGTTTATTCGTAATCAAAGAAATTTAATGATATTTCTAGATTCTATTACTACGCTCTTACGTCTATTAGTACTAGTTTTATTATGGAAATATATCAAACATGAACATGATAATAACAAAGATGAACCGATAAATCTATCGCACTTTGATGGACAGCATTCAAAAGGAAATGTTCAAGCTTAATCGAATACAATTTCGATAAACGTTGATTTTTGTTATTTTTTCGATTTTAGTTTTCTAGTACTAACAGAATGAGAACGCACTCGAGCAAAGATAAACATAGCATTACTTCAGCACAAGAACATTAAGTAGCGAAAATTTACGCCAGGAAAACAACTGTTAATGCGGCGTCTTCGGAAAGATTACCGAGTCTATATAATTGGATTTTGATCTTGTTATCGTCGTAGTCGAAGAAAAGACGTCATACCATAGCCACTCCCACACGCTTTATTTTAATTTTATTGTGCTTATCCTTCTCGTTTGTTAATCCGAGTTTTAATGAATAGGACTAAATATAAATGTAATTTTCGTCTCATGTAAGTTCATACAAAAGTATGCATTTATGCATCTATAAATAGAGAATTTCATTTGACTTTGCCTTTGTGCAATAATCCAAATATTTATATATCCTGCATATTCACTCAATCCAATGTGTCAGCTGCTGTGGTTTATTAAAACTTGAGTGTTGGTCGTAAAAGTAATTTTAATAGTTGACATTAAACCATGCAAAACCTTGTCCACTATCTGATGGATCCGCTTTCAGATGGGCAAATTTTAAATTTGTGACTTAAAAATATTCTTTATGACAATTTCTTAAAAACTAAAATTTATTTTTGGGGCTAAATTTCCGTTATGTGAAGTTCTTATTTGAATGTTCACAATAGAGCCAGTTTGTTGATTGTTTTAAAGTTAAAAAAAATGTTCTTAGCTAAAAAAAAGGAAACTATAATGTATAGTAATGTGAAGGTTGAGAACTTTCATCTTTTCGATCTACAAGTGTATATTTTATATGAAGAAAAAAAAATTGATTTAAAATAATTCGAACACAGTATGATCTAGTCGATAGTTTGCTCTATTTTTAATGAAGAGTCAGAACTATAATATTTTCATAATCCTTATCATCATTTATTATCGATTGTCTTCAGATAAGGACTTTAAGAGCTATTTAAAGATGACGCCATTATATCTGTATCAAAGTCAAGATAATAAAAAAAAAACTAGAGCAATATGAGAAATTTTCAAATGACTCCGGGAATAAATGCATATGGCACTCGTTCACAATAAATTGTCCAATCTTTTCCATATTTGGCCTGACATCGAGCCATATCACGCGTATACCGATGAATAATCATAAAGAAAAAGAATATTGGATAAAAGTAAGGTAAAGCACCAGTCCATTGATGGCATGACAATGCCCAACATGTCGCCATACATATATCAGCTGTATATGGTGGTTTACGACAATATTTCCAATAGCCATCGATTAATAATGGTGAACCACATTCCGTTTTCATATACTTTGGATTCTTTATTTCATTCCATGGAACTTGTGGAAATCCATGTTGTGTTACATAGATCCCTTGTTGTCTCATACGAAAACGAATTTTTTGTGATAGAGATGAATCCCATATATAGTAAGCAATAAAAAGTACAATGAATAAAATAATAATAAATATCATTGACACATTTTCATTTGGTTTTCCTGTACGTAAACAATTCACAAGAATATAATATGCTTGAAATGCATATACAAATGGAACACCAGCTAAATTCCAATAGATTAACATCCAACCCCATTTCTCGTAAAATATATCCCAAGTTACTGGAATGCATTCTTCACCTTTCATACAAGCATTTATATAGAGTAATTGAGCTGTTAAAATAAATATCATTGGCCATGTAACAGTATGAAATGTTTCATATTGTTTTAACGCAGCAGAAACAATCAAAAGAAATAATAGAAGCCATGATAAACGTACTTCAGCTATCATTTTAAGATCAACATCTTGTCCTAAAATTCGAATACGTGGATTCAACCAAACTCCCATAAAAAAATCATAAATAGGCGAATGGGCCATTCGACATGTTTGACTGGTTAATATAGCATAAAAATGAATAACTACTGATAAAATATCACTAAATATTACAGCTACGCAAAGTATTGAACCAACATTATCAGCTAATATTGTTAATCGAAATATACCAGTAAAATGAAGTATGCCACCTACTATCAATGTTAAATACCAACTTGATAATGCATTACATTTATAAGTATATTGCCGATTATTTTCAGTAGGTAAAGGTAAACCTTTAACCTCAAGACCAGGTAAAATAGCAGCAAATATAAGCTGTATAACAAAAAAACCGGTATAAAGAAAAAAATTCGACCATGTTGGTGAACATGTTTCTTTAAAATTTTCAATAAATTCATTAATTGATGATGGAAAATAAAGACCGCCAGAATTGTATTGCAGTGATAGTGCAAAATAAAATGGTATAAAATGAGAAAATATCATTATACCAATGGCTCCCAGTGTACCACCGAATTCTTTCTCTTCTTTGGCCATTGTTTAATAATATCCGATATCTGAAAACTATTTAAACAAAAACAAAGAAGTAAAAACTTACGATTGAAAACAGATTTTCAATAGAGAAATGTTTAACTATATGGCAATCTCCGACAAGTAGATATAACTCATTATCAAATTATGATTTATGGCAACATCAGTAAGAGTAACTTTCAAGATTTAATAGTTTACATGATGCTGATTGCTCGTTTTATCAGAATTTCATTCGTGTTTGTTGAATATTAAAAAAATCATGTTTTGAGAAAGAAAATAATATTCCTTTTTTTTCTTGTTCTGTTATCTTTATTTGCATGTACGTTTGTGGCGAACTGATCAACTCATGCTCACGCCATACGAAAATAACATTTACCTCAGGGTACTTTGTCTTGATGCATTTGATACATTTTTAAGTTTTTCTTTTTCTGTAAATAGTTACTCTCCTAATTCATTTATTTAAGAAAACATTTTCTCTCGTTAGTTATTGAAATTTTCTAAAAATTTATGGAAATTGAGATAGCTCTGATCAAATAAAGAAATATGAAATCAATAGCAAAAAACACCGCAGCAATCTTGACGTACAGGTAATTTCTCTGTATTCAATACTAATGATATACTCCAAAACAAAATTCACTTCAGTACTTTTAGATGGAGCTGTGTGAATGGCGTTCTGATTTCTACGTTTTTTTGAACGAAAACCATTTTCATCTATACAGAATTTAAAAAATTTGCCAAAGTAAATACCTATTGATCAAGCAAGAGTTACATATATGATAATTTCATGCTATAAAGAAAGATGATTATAATGTTTTATGATTGCCATGGATTGATGTAATTTAATAAAAGATAGGCAACCTTGTAAATGCAACAGCAATAAAGCATCAATGTAAACGAATTCCGGAGAGAAGAACAAGTATAAAGACATAATAGGCATACATATTTATTGGTTTGAGAATTTTGAAAATCACGCCATACATATAATAAACAATAGTCGAGAGAAAATTTCTTATTTTCATTTTTCTTTAAGACTTGAAAACGTGAATAAATTCAACTTTCGTACAATCGACAGTTACTTTTATAGTTCTGGTCCGTACCAATTGTAGACCACAAAATGACGTAACTGCTGAGCGATTGCCTTTTCAATACTTAAACAAGCGTGTATTACTAACAGAGACATAGTATCTTTTCGATATGAAGTTTGTTTTCCAAGACCAGATTCGAACTTCTCCAGTTAAATTCTTAATTCAATTTTTACGATTCTAAAAATGGATTTGCATAGAACTACCTTGGTGTAATTTTGTTCCACAAAATGAATAAATATTTAAAAATATGAACGAATTTATATTTGTTCAAAGAGAAAGAGCAAAGTTAGATAATTGACTTTAGAAATCTCTATCTGATACACAGACAAATAGAATTAAAACATATACACTGGATACTTGGTGTCCAAACTAGAAAATAACAACAAATTATGTCCGAATAAACATTTATGAAAGAACATTCGATCAAATTTTACTATTTATATTGCCATTTTCTTAAAAAATCAGATGCTCAAAGTTACATATGGCTCCTTTTTTCATTTCTATCAATCGGAATAACATCGGGTAACGTTATTAAATAAATCTTCTTCTTAAAACAAACTAATGTTGAATAAATATCAAATTAACGCTTTGAAATTTTCATTTAAATCAACGATATAAAATCCAAGACGCCTGGCATAGAACGCGATGTTTGAACTGTTTTGAGATGCTGTCTATACTATCATAGGCCGATTGTTTATTAATTTCAGATCGATTTATATTTGTGTAAAGTTTTATTTTTGATTAGTTTATGAAAAGTAGTTTAGTTCATTTGTTTTCTCTTACTTTTATGACTTATAATATGCAATCATTTTATACTAAAAAAATGTATTATTATTACCAAAAAAAACTTTCGAATAGAAAATGAATCGATTTCCAAGTTTTCAAATAAACCAAAACAAAGAAACGTAATAGAGTTGAACACATACATAATTAGATTTATACTATATCAATATCTCTGGTGAAAAATAAAATAAATATCGAAAATAAGCGCATCTCGTTTGATATTGCTGTTTGTTTTAACATTCATACTTATGATATGATCAAAAGACTAGATCGATAGTTGCTGCCGACTGGCAAATACATAAGAATGTACAGATCCATCATCAGTACCGAAGAAAAACATTCCATCATTGTATGCTATTGTTGTTATACTTATTTTATCATTAACATTTAATGTGTGAACTTTTTCACAAATTTTCAAATTCCATACATCACATGAACCATTCATTAAGCCAAGAATTAACATTTGTGATGAATAGAATAAAGATTTAAATGATTGTTCATCTGATACGCATGTATTTGTGAATACATCGGTACTCGATATAATATCAACTAGTGTTACTGCTTTTGATGATATATAAGCAAGAAAAAGACCATCAGAACGTAATGATAATGATAAAATTGGTAATGATGACGGTGATGTTAATTGTTTTAGTATTTCTCCAGTTTGAAAGTTACATAAATTTATTGTTCCATCTTGACAACCAACAGCTAAAAGACAATGTTCTTCTAATGCATGCATACACGTACAAGATGAATCAAATGATATATCGTATTGCATCGGAAGGATTGATGTTGAATGATAATTCGGTTGAAATACATAATTATCTTCATTCACAAAAATAAGATTTTCTAATGACCAAAAACGAACCGTTGCATCATGCGATGATGTACATAAAAGTGTTGGTGTTGAACGATTTGTTATAAATAAATCTGTAATAATATCATCATGTAAAACTTGTGATAATATTGATGTACCGGTTTGTAAATTATGTATGTATAATGTATGATCATAGCAACCAACAAATGCTAATGCGCATTGTTCGTTTCCGTCTATTGAAAAATGAACTTGAATTGATTTTATACATGTCAATGGACGCAATGATATAAAATAGAATGTATCTATTTTACTTTTATTAACCATATAGTTACGTAAAAATCCATCCTCACCAATTGTTAGTAGATGCGTCGATGGTAATGATGGATGTGGAACAATGCCTCTTACAGCTGTTTTATGCAGTCGACAAACAGAATCGAATTCAAAATGGCCTAATTCATGATGTTCAAACGATGATAAAGATTGAACTCGAAGACGCATCAAATGTTCTTCCATCGGATTAGTAATATTATCGGTTGGAGTCGAGGGTTGATCGATATCAACATTTAATTTTTTTTCTTGATCTATGAGTGAAAAAAAATTGAAATTATTCTAGAGTGATTATTATTAAAACTGATTTTTTAATCTAGAAAAATCTTTTGATAAAAATAGTTATTTTAGAAGTGAAAGTATGAGATTTGTTTGGAAATGGATTTCCAGTACAAGTGTATAGATGCTTCCATTCGCCATACTAGAAAGTAGGTTAGGATAAGTGCACAGATGACTATAGAACTAAATAGAATGATAATTATGTTGTAAAACATCAAGTTGAGTTCAAAAGAGATCTAAGGAAATTTGATAAATTTCTATTATACTATCTTATGAGTATAGTCTTCTATTTATTTTATGCGCAGGAAGTTTCATCGATGAATATACATAACTAGTCTAGAACAAAGTAAATAAAAATTTATTTTACTTACCATTTTTTAATTCTTGTTCGGTTAATTTACGTGGATGTGGTTTAAGAAAAAGCTAGAAAACAAAAAACAATGAGTAGAAATTGGGCTAAATTCTTTCCCGACGTACTTGTTTAGGAACTTGTCCAAATTCTAGAATTTGTGTTTCTAATGATAATTGTTCTTCATATTGTTCCATTGCTGTTACACTATGATCTTCTGGCACACCATATGTTAAATAATGAAATAAGTTATCAGCACGACGAGCTTCGTCACCACGTTGTTTATATCCAAATATAAGATCAATCCATTCATGTAGATGTTGTGATACATGTTCACTTTCTAATGCTAAACGCATTTTATATACAAAGTCACGTTCATTTTCTGCCCATGGTGGAAGTAGAACATTGCCAATACGCACTTCATCGTGTCGTATACCAAAGTCAATATCAAATTGATTGATTAAAAATTCTCCATCTAAACGATGTTCATCATCATCTTCATCGTCGATGAATTTTGATGTCATATAAAATTCTGGTAATAATTCTTTTACATCAGAATCACTTGTTAATACACTGTAAATAAAGAGAAAGAAAAGAAAAGCAGAAGAATTGAATTTCTATCATGATTTTCTAGAAAATAAATAACCTTTTCCATGTATCAACAATTGAATGAAATAATCGATCGGAATGATCGAAACGGCCGCCATTTAAACATAAACTAAATTGTGGATGTAGACGACAAAGAAAATAAACAACAAAGCCTGGATTAGAATAAAAACTTCCGTAAAGAAAACGTTGATGATCCGATGGTAGACTCATATTTGTGTAACGTTCTTTTAAACGTTCTAAACGTTCAATATTAAGTGCACCTATGGGTCTACTTAAATCACGAAATGATTGTGGATCATTTAGATCAAGATTTGACGATGTATAATTTCTTAATACCCATGGAAATACAGGATATTGAGAACAATCATGAAATGAACGTTCGCCACGATCATTTAAATAAAGTAAATAATCATAATTTGATATTGTACCTTGTTGCCATCGCAATGTCATATTTTCAAATGGTGTTAAATCTAGATGGACACACGGTTGAGTAAGTACTAAGTCATAGAATGTTGAACATATAGATTCATTAGCAAAAACCAAGTATAGAATTTTCTTTTGACTAGGTCGTCTAAAAAAAACAATTATTTAGTCTATAAAAACCTGCACAGTAAAAGTTACTCAATATATTCTCAGATCTGTATCAGACCCTTCTTTTTTTTTCTTGTAAACTGGCAATACTTACTGATCGTCTAATTTAAATTGTAATTCACAGCCAATATAATGAAATTTATAACGTCGTTTAGCTATTTTGTATAATGTACCTAACTCATATTGAACAATTTGCTGTTCATTAATATTATTTAATGCTTGAAAATAACAACATTGATTTGTTAATAAACATTTACCAGGGTTTTTTATTAAAGGTTTAATAACATATGCATCTTGTTCAAATAAAATTTTTTCATTCAAATCTTTTAATTGTTTGAAATCAAATTTAAGCATTTTTAATCGTCCTTGAACAATTGATTCAATCATCATAACTTGTTCTGGAAATGGTAATGTTGTTGAACGATATAGTTGACCAACAACTGATAAACAGTCTTCAACATTTGAATAAACAAATTCAAAATAAAAACGATGCGTATCATACGTCGTTGTATATGGTTCAATACGTCCATTGATTGCCATTAATGTAGCTGATGAACAAATAATAATTAAGCTATTTGATTTTTTCTTATTGATATTTGACGACGACGACGATGAAGATGATGATGATGATACTATTGTTGAATCAGTAAGACTGAATTCATTTTTTCCACTATCTTCAAATTTCGATATTTGTTTATATAAAATTTTAATCATCGGTGAACGAATATCATTTGGAACAAAAACAAGAGATTTAGAACAGATTTTTACACGGCCTTTAACTTTCGTTTGGTGATCTTCATTTAATGTACTTTGACAGATAACAGCATAATCTTGAAAATAAATTTCGTTTGCTGATAAATTATATAATGAAAATGAATGTTGACGCACAGCTGATTCACGTCGTGATGTCATTACATAGAAATCGTTTTATTTTATACTAAAATACGATTAAAGAAAAAATGTATATTTATTAAAATTGATGCTACTCATATGTACGCATCCTAATTTCGATTTTGGTCCGGAATTAGTGGAAATTAAAAAAAAAGTAAAGCATAAAAAATAATCAAAATCTATTCTTCTTCTGGTGATGAATCATCGTCCGTATTCTGATCAGAATAGTAGCCGAGAAACTGTTGATTCAATAGTCTTCGTAATAATGCCGTTGGTCGTTGTACTGGTGGGGAACTCTCAGCTTCAACCGAAACAACTTTCGGCTCCGAAGAACTGGCTGATTCAGAATCTATTGTTTTATCCAATGAATACGTCCAACGTACATGAGCTCGACGACTGTCCCACTGAAAAAAACAAAAATGGTTTGTTAAATTGATTGGAAAATAACGAAGAAAATTTTATTAGATAATATTTGATTCTAAATTTTAAACTATGTGAGAAAAAATCTCAAGGACTCGTCATTTTTTTGTGTGCTCGACATATGAAACGCAATAAAAATATGAAAAGATCTAGTAAATTCAGATAAAAACATATAATTTTACCTTTCAATCATGTTCTAAATAGAGTTGCTATTTATCAGACTAAAAAGTATCGACCTATTTAAATGTATAGAATCAAGTAAACCAAGTACGTATATCGGTTGTAGGTCTCTTCAATGAAGTATATTTTACAATTTCTGTTATTGTTGTTGTACTTCATGATAATAACACGTATGAAGTTGACAGAAGAATACTCTTTTTATTTTCATTTCTTATCAGCTCATTTTTATATACCATATATAGTAATGCCGACCCTTATTCGAGAAGGTTGACTTTCCACTTCTTGTTCTCGATCTGTACGAGTATCAAAAAGAATTCAAATTAAGAAAACTATTGTGTTTAGACTTGTATCATGAAACAAGAACATCGAATCGGTCGATATGTAAATACAAAAAAATAATTTTTCGTATGTTTTCCATAATAACAATTGGATATAGTAGAAATATATTAAAATAGTTCAGTACACTCGTAGCATTAAGATAAGGATATCTAGAATCTGTATCATTCTCATATTCTAGATTGATTCATTGACAGATTCTTATCATAAACTATAATAATCCTACAGATCATCCTAAAGCAGGTTTTTTTTTATTCTACTACATTTCGATCAAATAGTTGCTCGATGCACTTTATATTTGATTGATTTGTTTCATATTGAACATGGATAGGTTCAAATTCTGAATAATAAAAAACTAGGTTTTTTCTAGTTTTCTTTTGTATTTCATTAATGCGAATTAGCATATAAGTTTTATTTTCTACCCATAAAATCTGCTTGTAAATCATTTTTGCTATCATTCTAAATTAAAAACTCGGATGTGTAAAATCAAAACAATTACCGATGTTGATATAATATAGTTTTCATATGGATGCCAAGACACATCTCGTAGACATCTTTCACGACTTTCAGTTCTATTACTACTAACACGAAGATTTAATATAATGTCACCGGTAAGCACATCGTATACTAAAAGATAATCAATTCAATGTTGTCTTCCTTTAAAATCATAACACAGAAATACGTACTGCGCATACAGCCATCTGAAGAGCCCGTTATAATATATTTTTGGCCAGTTGAAAATGATGGTGAAAAATAACAACGTATTAATGTATAGCGAACAGCATGACCACGATACGTACGAATGCTTGGATCACCTGGTATATCAAATTTTCTTGCTAAACAAAAATTAGAAACTTTTATTAAAAAGAAAAAAAAGAACATTAAGTTTTACGTTGTGGTCCATAAGCATCATATCGATAATCCCAACCATTGTTTATACTATTTGCTTTCATACGAATTAAATCAATAGCTGATTCTTTAGCAAAACGACGCATATCCCACAATTTAATACTTTGATCTTTACTATTTGAAATTAAATAACGTGTATCCGTCTAGAAATAGTATATTTCAAAAGAGGAAACCAATGAATTAAATAAATTTACTCGACTATGTACAAAAGTAACTCCATTTGTATGACCAGCAAATATACCAACCGGTTTGGGTTGTGATTCATTCAGTGCACGTCGATCCCAAACTGAAACAAGATTATCATCAGAACCGCTAACAATTAATGAATTTGAATTATCAAGAAAACGAACAGCATTTACATCTTCCTCATGAGCTTGAACCTATTTTAGAAATATATTAATATCATAACTTATTTAAGAAATAGCACACTTACTCGTAGTGTTCGCCTCTGTTTCTCAAGATCATAAATATATACACAGGTATCATTTGAACCGCCAATTATTTCTGAGCCATCAGCAGAATATTGTAAAGAAAATATCGAAAAACTATGTGAATGTGGTTGTAAATTTAATGGAACGATCTTTGGCTGACTGAGACCTTCATTTAATTTGATTAAATAAACTAAAGAAGATTTAAAAGAAATAAATTTATAATTCGTTAAAATCTTAAATTTACTAACGGCAATCCGACCATGTCGAATAGGCTAAACTATTTCGATCAGGTGATAGAGCTGTATCTAATATTGACCAACCAACTTCATCGGCTACAATTTCAGCTTGTTGGTGAAAGTTCCGTGATGTTGTATCATAGAGACGAATGCAATAATCTTAAAAAATGAAACTATCAATAGAAAACATCAAGTAACATCACTGAATCAACCTTGACAAGCACTAAAGAAGCGTTGTCCATCTTCCGAAAATTGTCCACAAAATGTAGGCCTTCCCATGGATGCAATAATTTCACTGTGGTTTGGTAGTAATCTGAAACGAATGAAAAAAAGAAAAATTCAGTAATATATCAAGCCCTCCAAAATCAAAGTACCTATCCATTGAATTATATCGTGCATTTGGATAGCGATGAAAATTCACAAGACCAGTTTCGCGCTGAATATATATTTTTAAATGTATATACATTTCATTAAATTATTCATTTCTTTTTTAGCTCTAACCTGTTTTAAAACTGATACCAAATTTTTTTTCTGATGAAGTTTTTTTGAATTTGTTTGATATGAAGATTTTACAGGATTAGCATATGTTCCATATAGATCATTCAAAGCTTCGATCTGAGTATAAAACAATATTAAATGAAATTTTATATTTTATATTTTACCTGTTCAGTAGTTGATGATACAATATTCTCTTCTGTTTTAGTAGAAATTGCTGTTCTCAGGTATTATAAAGCATATATATGTATATATTATTTTCATAGTGGTAGCTATTTCCAATACCTTTAGTAAAAAAATTCATTAGCTTTCGCTGCATTCTTCAGCTTTGTATTGTCGAGTCACGTTGAAATATTTTTAGAGCTCCTTGATATTTTCTTTTTTTCTTTTTGATGGTTTTATTTTACATTCGGCCTTTGATGACTCATTCTATCCATTATATAACGAATCTCTTGATCGACTGCTTCCGCCTGTTATGTAACATGGCCGATCTAGTAGATTCTTGCATTAGAAGAATTGTTCATATCAAAGAACTTTACTTTAATCTATTTTTGTCAGAGTTCTTTATTTTTTTTACTAATTTACTTTTAATCATTAGCTAGCGTCATCTCTAAAATCGTTAATGTATAAGAGCCATGAGTCTGTCGATACAGCCAGTAAGAAATCCATTTGATTTTCGAATAGAAATAGAAAGAATTTACTGGAATTTTTTCATCTGCAAAAAAAGAAATCACTATACATTTAGATGTTTAGACGAGGGTGTATTTCTGATTGTAGATAGTTCTAAACTACATGATCGCATGAAACTCCTCTTATCCTTTAGTTCATTACAAAATGTTTGACGCTTTTCGTGTCTACATGTTGATGATCTCCATCAAAATCTTATAACTGTATCCATCTGCACATTTCTTTACTTACTAAAATTATAAAAAGAATGTCCTGTTATACTTATCAAGGAAAACCCTAAGAACTACGATTTTTCAAAAGTAATAAAGATCAAAGTTGCATATAAAATAGTTGCTCAAAACGATAGAAATCACTTTGGATTCCAATAGTCTCACATGTCATGTTTTTTTCATTAATTCTAACGGCTAACTACTATTACTATCAGTTCGATGAAAATAAAACTATGAATTATGTTTTAAAAAGAGAGCGAATATTATTCAGTAAGTTTTTGCAATACCTTCGTTATAGTACTGGTACGTACCTCAGTTTAATCTTGTCAAAAATTCATCTGCCAATATGGAGATGATTTTAGAAGAACAAATATGGAATGCTTCGTGATCAATGAAATGAAATTAGAGAAAGATAAAGCGTTGTTACCAAAGCATTCTTTGAAAGACCCAGTAGAATGTGTAAATGATTCATAATTGAAGTGTTGAACACACATGCATATTAATAATTTTTAGTTAAGACTTTACGACATCTACAAACAAAATTTGCTCTAGTTATTCTACTATAGAGTGCGCTCGAAAATATTCGTGTCCTCTCTCGTTTATTCATTGATATCTATGATTGGTTGCGTAGTTTATCGTTTGGATTGTACAATGTTGTTTTTTCTTCACTTTTTAGATCTTACCAGGAAAATGCATGTGACATTGATTTGGAATCAAAAGTTATATATTCGTCGATCGATTAATTAATCTTGAAGATTTTTGCATCGTTCAATTCGATATTTTCATCTCACTATGTTTCAGACATAGCAAATGTCTTTTTATTTTGTTTCTAGATTCACGCCAGTGGATTTTTATCATCATGAAGTTGAACATCGCTTATCCCGTAACGGGTTGTCAAAAATTACTTGATATTGATGATGATCGTAAATTACGTCCATTCATGGAGAAACGTATCGCTCAAGAAGTCGATGCTAGCTGTTTGGGCAATGAATGGAAAGGTTATTCATTACGTATCACTGGTGGAAACGATAAACAAGGTTTTCCAATGATGCAAGGTGTTTTAACAAACCAACGTGTACGTTTATTACTCGACAAACGTCATAAATGCTATCGTCAACGACGAAAAGGTGAACGCAAACGTAAATCAGTTCGTGGTTGTGTTGTTGATGCAAATTTATCCGTTTTGGCTTGTGTTATTACCAAACGTGGTGAACAAGATATTGATGGTTTGACAAATAAAACCATTCCACGTCGTCTTGGTCCAAAACGTGCCAATCATATTCGTAAATTGTTTAATTTAAGCAAAGAAGATGACGTACGTAAATATGTTGTTAAACGACCATTGACAAAAGAAAGTAAAAAACCACGTGTTAAAGCACCAAAAATCCAACGTTTAATTACACCAAGACGTATCCAACGTAAAAGACATACATTATCATTGAAGAAACGACGTGCTGAGAAGCAACGTGTACTTCAAAACGAGTAAGAAGATCCAACTTGTTTTCTTTTTGCCATAAAAAGTTTGATTCGTTTTTAGGTACGCTAAATTACTTTCACAATATGCCAAAGAACGACGTGAACGTAAACGCAGTGAATCAAAACGTCGTTCATCAACACGAGTATCCGAATCGAAAGCATAAATAAAACAAACAAATATTAGAAGAATAATTATCGGCGACAACTATCGAAATGAAAAACATAGAAAAATTATTGTTTTTTTTAGTTGTCGTTTTGATGTCATCATTGTTTTTTAAACTATGTTATTTCATCAAATAAACACCGAGTTCATATGATGACGAAGAGAATTCGTTCTCTATTGAATGGAAGTAAAAATTATGATACAAGAATAGGCGAGCTTTTGATTTATACGAATAGATCGGCTCTATTGTGGATAAAAAAATAATAGAGCAGATTATTGTATTTTTTCACACAGAAGTTTGAAAGATATCCTATGAATTTATAGCAAAATCGTCACAAATATCTTCATGTCAAAGTGAATCATAAACCTTGAAAATAGAAAATCTTGATTGTTTTTGAGTCATCTCTATACAACTTGTAGAGCATCTATTGATTCCTTTTTTTTTTGTGATAAATAAATTACAAGAAGCCTAAGTTTGCAGTATAATCGTTTTCTTTTAAGGAAGGACAGTTGTCGAAATGGCTCATCTCGAATGGATCTGAATGTATGATACCATGCAGTTTTTCATACCAATGGCAAATGAGTTTAAAATTTTTCAAAAATGCTAAGCGACACGTTACATGATCTTTTATATATGCAACAAAGCTAATTTTAATCTTTTGTTTAGCAGGCACTGTTCTCCAAAGCTAGTTGACGCAAATCCCTTTTACTTCGAGAAATACATTTTGCATGAAATTTTAATTTTATCAACGACGAAGGAAAAATTGATTTCATGTGTTAGCGCGTTACGTGCTCGCAGAACCTCCACAGAGTCTCGAGGCTACAGTCAAAGTAAGTAATAGTTACAACGTAAGAAAGAGAATATTTGAACAGAGTTTATTGTCATCAAAGCTTGCAACATAATAGAAAACTCACCTGCAAACTTTTACTGATGAATCAGTCTGAAGACTTTTATCACGCAACTGAAATTTCAGGTCGAATAGATGTGTTTGACGTCCGACGATATACATTCAGAAGAAAATTAAAATTTTTACATTGTACGTATTCCTTGAGAATTCGATACATAGAGTGGCCAAATGATTTTCAATCAGCAACGATCGACTAATGTATTAGAATATGCTCTTGTAGATCAAATAAAATAATTTTCATCATTGGATAATAAATGGCAATGAAGAACGCAATTTCATTTTTATAAGTCTAATAGTTCTTTTGCTATGATTATAACGCGCAGCTTGAAGAGTGATAACGTGGGGGTTTCATTAATATTTCTATGAATTTTCATTAGTGAAACGCCTTCAACGCTAATTTGTTTTCTTTTTGTTGGCATGCGCTGTTCATTTTTACGCTGGGAGAAAATTTTCTCAGATAATATGAACAGATTTCGTTAACTGCAGAGATATAGTTCCTGTGAAACCAATTATAAATGACGTGGAAAATATTGAAAAGAATCAGTAATCGATTAGATAGTAGTCTTGGTTTTGATTCTAGCAGAGATGGTGTTTACAGTTTTATGATAGTCTGATGAATATTTTCTTCGTATAAGTTTCGTAAAATTGAATGAGAAATATATTGCTACAGAGATCAATTTTCCGTAATGAAAGCTTACTTTTCGCATCCTATTCCTTATAAAAAAAAGGATTTCCTTTATGAAATTTGACAAATACTGAAAAACTACTATCCCAAACTTATAGAATACTTCATTCTAGCATCCAAGTCACATATTGATCTGTCGACTTTTTCCTCCGTCGTATGCCTACAGAAAAATATGGTTCATTGCGTAGAACGTCCTGTCACATGTTTGGCAATAGTTCAACTGCTTTAGAGACCTGCTGTTTCTCAATATTATTTAACTACCAATGTACAACACAATCTTTTATACAGAAGTTTAGAATTGCTTGTTCAAATTCGATCTTTATTATTTGTGACAACTTTATCTGTGAACTTACTGTATCAGGTTGAAGAAAAAAGTTTCATTGGATTAGTTCTCACAAAAAAGATTAGCCCGTAGTTCAAACAAAGAAATCCCAGCTGATCTTCCAATACTCTAAACTGATTCTTAATCAACCGATTCATTTTGTTAATCGAGTTTTAGCGCTAAAAACATTATCACCGAATAGCCATTGTTTTATCAAAGTTAAGGCGAAAATCTATCGATATTAAAATAATTAAGAATACAGATAGAATTTACTCTCATCGAGTTTCGTTTTGCAGTGCACCGACGGACTAGTTGAAAGCAAATGTAAAGGACAGACAAATAAAGATAAAAGTACATCATTGATAATTTCTCAGGTTATACGTTCTTTACCAGTGGGTGGTGCTTTACACACGGCGAGTTCGATTCAAAATTGTACCTTTAGAAAAAACACGTAGCAAATATTTGCCAAATTAACGCAAAAAAAAACTGCTGAAATATATCGTGTTTTAATCTGTACTCATAATTCTGCTTAGTTTGGTTCTTCGTCTTTTTAAAATGTATTTTCGTTAACTGATAATAGTACGCAACCCAACTGTTTACATTTACCCTCATCGTCAATGTTCTTGATGAAAAACTAAAAATAGCGCAGTATAATATTTGAAAATTTATGAAGTATAATGAGTAGTAATAGAATATTAATTTAAAGGTCGTTTCATGATGAACTTGTTATAGTCGATTGATATTTATTAATATTATAGAATACATATATTTTTGGTGACTGTTTTATTTAATATAGAAATAGTATTTTATCTATAGCAAGAAGATGATAACTGTATGTTAGATAAAAATCATTGAGATCTGAAGTTATGTGAAACATAATTATACTCTTATTTTCATTTCATTTTACTTAACTGAATCATTTTACTGGGTACATAGCACTATAAACAATTATTATTATAGACAAAGAAAATACTCATACATCTGCGTAAACGATAGTCGAAATTGCTGCTACATTATCGTTTCTAAATCGAAACAATGTCTTCTTGATTAAAAAAAATGTCGTGTTGTTATCTATATACAAGAGTGCTCTCCTACAACAAAGAAAATTGCTTGCGTTTGCCAATCGTTTTATTTTGCTCATCGAATTTCTCCGAAGAGCTTCCTCCAAATCCTGTCTTCATGAGTTTAAATATGCTTCATGGCCTTCTGAGTCATCGCAACGACCTCGAGACTCTCTTTTCTATACTAGAGACTTGTCCATACAGCACATATGTTTAACTACTAAATAGCATCCAAAAAAGTAATAATATACAAAAGAAATCAAGCATAATTTCATGCGCGTCTTCTTGATTACGGACGTTTTTTCTTAATTGTTGGAAAAAAACATCCGCAAAGTAGAAACAGGGGAGAGAGACAAAAATAGTCGCAGAGTGGAAAATGTCCGCAAAACAGAATCGGCGGGAAGAGAGCAAAAAATGTACGCATTGTGGAATCAAAGGAAAATTGATATTTTAAGATGATTCATGCAAATAGATGTACTGAATAATATCAACTGTTTCGAGCTAGTCTAGTGTTGTTCATCACATGTCATCCTGGCCATTTTATAAGCATGTTTATTGTGAAAGAAAAACATTGAAAGTGACGAAGTTAAACCTAGACGAATCAAATAAAAATGTCCATTGTGAAAGATGATAACTTTCCTCCAATTTCCACACAATCTAATAAAGACCGTATAGTTTTTAAAAATTATAATTTTGGAATGAATCTTGATTATCAACCTAACACAGTTAGTTGTTCAACTATTCTTCATAAATGATTTTTCTGTATTTTTTTCACCTAATAAATCTTGTCTTGATTCCATAATGCTGACATTTTTTTCTCTCCTCCCGCCCCGATTCTGCTTTGCGGACATTTTCCACTCTGCGACTATTTTTGTTTCGCTCCCTCTGTTTCTACTTTGCGGACGTTTTCTCTTAATTGGAGGAATAAAATGTCCGCAATCAAGCCGTAGCCATTTCATGTTCTTATTAAAACGGAAAAAATCAAGGCAGCTTTTTGTCTTCCTAAATAACTAGATAAAAAGAAAGGTTGATTAAAAGTATTTTTTTCCTCTCTCGTAACGACGCATATTGTCCTTGGTTATATCATCCTCGAGAATAATTGAGTACAGCAACCTTTCATCTACCTATCAACAATATAAACAATGCAGGAAATTAACTGCAACCGATACCAGTAGAAGACAGCGTAATTCTGAATGAAATTCATTTATGCATTATTCCTAGGAAATTTTCAAATAGATTTCTTAAACTCGTATGATCTTTAAAATAAGCTATCCGTAATAGATTATTATTTGTTATATTATCAGAAGATTCTTCGCATACTTTCATAGGTAGTTTGATTTTTTTTTGAAAAAAATATCGGTTTATAATTTTATATTATTTGGTAATGTTTAAATGACATTTTGTCTTTGTACTTTATTTGTCTCTATTATTTTGTTTATCATATTCAATCATAAAAGATCAAATCAAACAAAGAAAAAAACCCGACAACCAATAATATTTGCTGTACTTTCTGAAGTACATGGTGTGCCAGCCAAAAGAAAAGCAAGAACGAAGACATTCGACAAGTTAGCACAGGACATATTCTTTTTTCTTCTTCGTTCTAGCCGTCGAACGATGCTTCAGCGAGACGGTATTGTAGAATACAAATAGAAAAGAAAAGTAGACAGGATTTATTATCGAAGTCATATATGTTTAATATGCAGTATTCTCTGTAGTCGACGAAATATTTTCTTTTCTTTTCTACGTATCAACCATATTATAAGGAGTCTTACTCGAAAACACATCGGGACTATCATGAGAATAAATTTATTAAACTAGTATATCATTGCTTTTAGTATGATCAAAGATGTAACAAAAAATAAAGGTAGAGGGGCGCAAGACAATGTTTTTAAGAACAAAAATATTCATGCACAGTTTCTTTACTAAAGTGTTGGGGTGGGGGGGGGCGCAGTAACGCGAAGCTGTCTACACTCCCTGACAGTTGTACGCGTGAATATAATATAGACAACTTCGTCGGTATGTACTTTTGCATAAGCCGTTGTTGTCTATCTCTATTTCTATTTTCATCTGTCTTGCGACGTGCTCGATAAAAGACAGAATAGGAAATATAAATACTACATCACGCCCTGCATGTTTTTTTCCCTCTCTGCTTCTTTCTGATTCTTTTTTCTTCTTTGCAAACGCCTGAATCTCTCTCTCTCTCTCGAAAGATAAAATCAAGGGGCTCGGCAACCCTTCGACTACCAAGCCTTTTTCTTATAACGTAAAAAGCAGCCATCATACAGTAACAAAACAGAACGAAAAAGAAACTCAGATGAAAAATATACCTTAGAAATTTTTTTTTTTTTGAAAAACGGTCGGCTATCATTTACAATGTTGTTGACCGCAAAGTACAGCTATGGCAATGCTTCCATTCGCTATTTATCACTCTGGATAAAAAATTTAAATGGTGAATATTTTAAAATAATATTACAATTATGTGTCTAATAGTTGTTCTTGTTTTTCTTTCGTATATGTATCAGACGCCGCTCGCTCGACTTCGCGTTTTCATACATTAACGAAAAATCATGATTCCGTAGCTTCTTCAAAATTAATGAAAACTTCAACAACTAATAATACGACACATCAGACTATTGCACATCCATCGGCATTATTATCATCTGAGAATAGTTTCCTATCCAATCCGTTGATATCAACATTCTATCGTACAACATCAACTAATGCAAAATGGAATGAAACATCATTACCAGAGTCAATACGAACACTAGATGAATATAAAGCAATATATGCTTTATCAATTGAAGATCCAAATCGTTTCTGGAAAATGGCAGCTGAACGTTTGGATTGGTATCGTTTTCCAACAAAAATAAAAAATACAGAATTTGATTATCGTACACCACGTGGTGTTGATATTAAATGGTATCAAGATGGTGTACTAAATGTTTGCTATAACTGTCTTGATCGACATATTCACCATAATCATAGTTTTGCCCAACAAGTAGCACTTATATTTGAACCTGATGAACCAACTGAATCTCGCCACCAAATAACATATGGTGAACTTTTACGTGAGGTTAAAAAATTTGCAAACGTACTTAAAAAACATGGAGTTAAGAAAGGAGATCGTGTTACTATTTATTTGCCTATGGTAGCTGAAGCATGTGTTGCATTACTTGCTTGTGCACGCATCGGTGCAATACATTCGGTTGTATTCGGAGGTTTCAGCGCCAATAATATCGCTGACCGTATATCGGATTGTGAATCATCAGTTGTTATTACAACGGATTTTGGCGTTCGTGGTGGAAAACCATCAACATTAAAAAGTAAAATTGATCAAGCCTTACAACTGAAACAATGCAGTACTGTTAAAACAGTGCTTGTTTTTCAAAGAAATCATGGCATGCCTGAAGTGAAAGATGATTGTGCTAGCTTACGTGATACACTCGAATGGAAAGAAGGAAGAGACTTTTGGGTGCATAAAGAAATGGAAACAGTCAATGACAAATGTCAACCTGAACCAATGAATGCTGAAGATCCATTGTTTATTGTAAGTTTAATTTGACAAGAAAAATAATTAAACTAAAACTATACAACGATTTTTATTAATAATAGCTCTATACCAGTGGCTCAACGGGTAAACCAAAAGGAGTCGTTCACACGACAGGTGGCTATTTAACATATACAAGTTTAACTTTTAAATATGCATTTGATTATAATCCCGGTGATGTGTTTATGTGTACTGCTGATATTGGTTGGATTACAGGACATTCATGTAAATAATTAAATTTCATATTCTATTAATCGAACTATAATAGTCATTTTTAGATGTCGTCTATGGGCCATTAGCAAATCGTGCTACAAGTGTTATCTACGAAGGTGTACCAACATATCCTGACGTATCACGTCTTTGGAATGTTATTGATAAACATGAAGTAAATATTTTTTATACGGCTCCAACAGCTATTCGATCGTTAATGCAACACGACGACGAATATGTTACTAAAACAAGTCGTCAATCATTAAGAATTTTAGGTTCAGTTGGTGAACCAATTAATCCTGAAGCATGGCAGTGGTTTCATGATGTGGTTGGTAAAGTTCTAAAATATTTTTCTTTACTAAATGATTTATTTTGTTTCTTCTTCGTTTTTAGGTGATCATCGATGTCCAGTTATTGATACATGGTGGCAAGTAATATGAATACGCCTTGTTCTATTCTGACCTTGAAAATTGGTTTGTTTTTCATTGAAAATAGACTGAAACAGGTGGTTTTATGATTACACCTATGGCAAATGCTTGGCAGTTAGAGCCAGGTTCAGCTACACTTCCATTCTTTGGTATTGAGACACAATTATTTGATAAAAAAACGAAAAAACCATTAGATCCACCAACTAAAGGTGAATTGTGTATTGCTGACTCATGGCCAGGTCAAGCACGTACTCTTTATCGCAATCATGAACGTTTTGTTGAAACTTACTTTAAAAGTTATCCTGGCTTTTATTTCACCGGTGATGGATGTGAAATAAAAGGAAATGGTTATCATTGGATAACTGGTCGAGTTGTTCGTAGAAAAACAAATTATCTATTTCATATGAAATTATTTTTGTTTTTATTCCCTAGGATGATGTGCTGGTTATTTCTGGACATAATATCGGTACAGCTGAAGTTGAAGCTGCACTTGAACATCATGTAGGCGTAATCGAAGCTGCCGTTGTTGGTTATCCTGATCCGAAGAAAAATCAAGGAATGTATTGTTTTGTTACATTGAAAGATCATTATGAACCTAGTGAGGAACTACGAAAGGATTTAATTAAAAGTGTACGCGAAATAATTGGTGCACATGTTTCTCCTGACTACGTTCATTTCACGCCAGGTTTACCAAAGACACGCAGTGGCAAAATTATGCGACGTATTCTACGTAAAATTGTTCAACCAGATATTAGTAATCTTGGTGATATTTCAACATTAAGTGATCCAAGTATTGTCGAAGAATTAATTAAAGCGTCTCCACGAACAAAACAATCTTAAAGAAAATCAGTACTGAAAAGACTCAACTGTGTGATTTTTTTCTTTATTAGTTTTAGTTTATCTATTTATGACTGCTCTTTAGATTTTACATATATATGTATATATATGTATGTCTTTTCAAATATCTGTAAATAAAAGAGAAACTTACTGATGATAAAAATTTCTAACTATGAACATTTGTTTTTTTGAATTCTTACAAATCTATAAAAGACATTCATTCGAAATAGATCAGTAGACCAAATAATGAGCATGCTAGTGAGCAACACAATATCAAGAGGGGAAAAAATCGGGTATTGGCTGATTGCTACCAATATTGGTTCATCGATTAGGAAGTCAAACAGAAATGTCAGTATTATTTGTAGTTTTACAATCAGAAGTTCAGCTGACCTCGACGTGTTCTGCTTGAATCAAGAATACAATTTGCAAGAACAGAAAATGACTGAGCCATATTCATATTTCACATGAGACTAATAAACATCTGTTAAAAGCTTTTCTTTGATGAAAATATATTGAGAGTTGAAAAAAATCAGTTTTGTGTCAAAAACTAACGCATAAATTTTCTGTTTTTCTTGCTGAACAAAAATTTTAGCACGGCATGTTTGATTAGCTACTTAAAATATTCTCTTTTGTTATATATTACGATTTAGAAACCATTCCAAGCTTTCATCATAACGAAAACAGTAGTATTGTTAGGCGAGAGTTGCATAGGAATGACGCTAGAGTAAAATATATATCTATTCATTTTTGTATCGATTTAATCGATACAAATGCCAAGCAAAAATTCAATCATATGTCTTATATAAGCAATTTTTATTATATTTTATTGTACTATTTATCAGTAACTATCATTCATTGTTCAAATTCATAAAATAAGTAACTCATATCAAGATTATTTTATAAAAAAACATAAAATAAAAATAAAAAATAAATAAAACCATTGTAATTATTCATTAACTTTTACATCGGTTATCAGCAATATGGAATAGAACAAGAAAAGAAATATATAAGCACGTACTTTTCAGAATTAACAGCAGAATATCATAGACAGCAAAAAAGAGAACAGACGCTTATGGCAATTTTACCAGATTATAGGTTTTGAAAAGTTCTTGTGTTGTGCGTTCAATCATATTACACGCTTGCACTATTTCGTCGGCGTATGTATTGATTTCATCAGTAGTTCGTTTCGTAAGAAGCTTATTGACAAGTTCTTGGCGATTTGGAACTGCTACTTTAATGGCACCAATGATCCTAGAAATATAAAATTTATTTTTAATTAAAGCGCAAGTAAAAATTGATACAGTTTAGATAAAAACTATTTCTGCGAAGTTTTTTTTTAAAACCTATTCTGTCAAATGTAACAATAAGAACAAATCATTGAGCAAACTACAATGAAATAGAAAACCCGCGAAAAAATTTATAGTATGTGTCCATGTTTGATATTTAGGAGGTTTTGGTAAAATGAACGTAGATGATTAAAGATATGTTGTGCAGAGTTTTTGATCAATTTTCCAGATAATGAAATCTTTCCAGAGAGAAAAGATCAACAAAATTATTTATTTTGTCTCTGTTACACTAGACGTTGCTTTGGAATCGAAATCAGAATTAAATTCTGTTCTAAGTTTTACTCCTAAAATATTGAGCTTTAACAATATCTATCAAGATTTTCCTCTTGTAGACAAAACAACCAGGGAAGACTATGGTTTCGAAACTTCATCCATTAAATTCATTACTGAGGTTATAAACGAAGTAGAAAGCTTCCTGCACGATACACTGAGTAATAAAAACAAGCCAGCAGCCTTTCCAATTACGCCCACCGAATTCCATAGTGTAGTGTATTTTTCTAAATAGAAATCATATTGTGAGAGTTACTCGCTAGATTTTCCTCTACGAATGTACTTTCTAATAGTTTGCTGGTAATTAACCAAATTTATTATTAAAGAAAGAAAGAAACAAACAAAATGATATATAATCTCTTACGTATATCTGATTGGCCATGAATGATATTGTGCAAGAGTTGCAGAGTATGCATTGCAAGCGATAGTTGCTGAACTAGCATCATCTGATGCATTTCGCATCTCACTTAAAAACGCCGAAAGAAACGCAAGTGCTCGATGCAATCTTAATAATGTTCGACTACCATTTTGTAATGGTTTTCCAGTTTGACTAAATAGTGTTGTATCTCTTGATTGAATACGTCCCGATTCAATTTCATATAAAATCATCGATTGAATAGTTTCATAATTCATTGGATCGAAACGTTGATGTTCTTTCAACACAATTAGTTTATTTGATAAATCTTTTGTTGCCCATTCAAATACAGTACCCAAAGAACAAACAAATCTTGAAAAATAAATAAGAATCGAAATAAAATATGTATACCTATTATTTAATCTTACATGCATAATTCTTCGTAAGCACGAACATATTCACCTAGTAGAAGCACATTGTCGGGTTGAATACAATTGACAAAAGCATCGCGTACATTTTTCAAGTCAAATCTATTTTTAGAAGATTCTCGTCGAACGTCAGGCGAATCTATTATTATTTTCGACGATTTCTCAGCCATAACTGTTGCAAATTGAGTATCGGATGCAGATGACATTGGTTTTAAAATATCACAGTTTGATTTTGCTTTTTATACATAGAAACTTATCTACAAAAAGAAATACAAAAAGAAATCGGATTTATTCACAGTGATTTTTTTTTTATTATTCAAATGTCATCGTCCATTTTATCATCAATATCTGTTAAAATAATGGATTCCATATTAAAACTATTACCATTAAATGATGTAAAAGGATTGTTAGTACTTGCTGATAGTGATGAAAAATCAAAATATTCACTTATTTGTACCGATGATTGATTCGTCTGTGACGTTGGTTTCAAGCAGCTGCTCGTAGAATCAATGGCACTACAAAGAAGAAAAACACTAGAAAATAAATCACATATATATTATTATTCATGCTACGACATAATCATTCACGGCAAAGTATAAAAAAAAGTTATTTGATTATTTCTCTTTCTTCTTTCTCTATATTCGCGATATTCAGCGATTCTATCAAGGTGAATCACTGACATTTCATATAGAAGAAATATTGTGTGAGTGTGTGTTGTCAACAACAATACATTATTGTTTCATTAAAGAAACATTAGTTCTTATAAAAATATCAAATAAAATCTGAATATTCACATACGTATGTAATAGAATTTAATTAAAAAAACATCGCATTTGAAAAACTAATTGTTTGTCTTTGAATATTTCGAAAATATTCATTTGAAATTCTAATGACTAAAAGTATCAAAACATTCTCATTGACTGTTATGAAGTGTAAAATACATGTGCATTTTAATTTTCATTCAGATATATTGATATTCTATTTCATATTGAATGCAAAATAATCATTTGAGTGCTTTTTATTACATATTTCTCAGTTTTTAGAAGTGCGATTTAAATAATATATTCACTCCGAAGGATTATGTTGCAAAAACATCAATTATTCAGTTACCACTGTGAAATCTGGGCCATTATTTTTTCATTAATCACGATCCAAAAAAGAATCTTCATACAAGATTTTATGACGCATGAGAAGTTTTATGGCTTAGGTAAATATTTTGCTTTTTATGTAAAGCGTAAATGTTGCCATACGGAGTATTGTGTGTCTCCTCACTTATTCACGTTTGAAAGAATTTACATAAATTTGTATGAAAAATCTGATTTAGCTAAGCTTAATATTGATTAAGATTCGTTGTCGAATGAAAAATAATTGTTATCAGCAAAATTTCTTTTCTCTATTAATAAATAGCTTCATTGCGCATTATTAATGGTTTGACATTATTGCTGATCAAAATAACTAGCGACTGGAAATTTGCAAAATTTTACGAGGCATTTATCTTGCATTTTATTCGCAGCAATAACTTATACAATAGAGAGTCTACGCTTTAGAATAACGCAAACATGTTTATTCATGGTGAAAAGAAAAGCGTGTTTGATGGTGCACTATTTTTTCGAGTCCAACATTTGTTACAGAATAAGATTTGATAGTCATGTTGCTTGACAGTCATTTTCATTGGATTGAATAGAAAATTTCACGATCAATTATTTGAAAACCGACTAAAAAGTCTACGAAGATGATAAACTCTTGTACGCTTTCTTTAGACATCAATAATCTACTGCTACTCGTTTACTTGCTTTTTTTGACCAAGTTTTAATATTTTTACGAATCAGATTTTCTTTCCTTTAAACTTACACAGGTGTACAGGGTTCAACAACAAAATAATCGGTTTGTGAATGTTGAAATGAATAATCATTTCTGTCAGGTTTTAATTCAACTACTGAAAGATTGCTATTGAAACGCATCGATTGAGAATAACTCCTATAGAAATAAAGATTGTTTTAGCAATAATCAATCTTCATAATTTAACCTTTTCATTTTTGGAATTCGTTTAGTTGTATTTTCAGCTGGTTCTTCCACTGTATAAGATGTTGGTGGTAATGGTCGTTTGAATACACGATCCTCAGGTTCTTTAACTTTACCAAAAGATAAATTTTGATTTTCTTGCTTTTTCTCTTGTTCATCCACGTTTGTATTACTTATATTATTATTATTATTGTTATTAGATTGTATTGAATGAATTGGCATGTAAGGCACTATTTGCATAGACATTTTTTTTCTGAAAATCTACGATGAAAAAAAAACAAGCTTTCATTTAAATAACTCAATCTCACCTTTCATAATCACAAAGTTTATTAATTAAACTATCTTGTAAGTTATTTCGTATTAGATTATTTTTGAATAATTTATGTATTTCAAATCTTGTTTCTTTTTCTGATAAATTATCTGGTTCATTTTGATTAATACTCTTTTCACTAATCAAAGCAACAAGAGAACAAATACAACGTACAAAAAAAGATATTTCCATACTCATCTGTTTTTGAATTGTCAGAATTTGATATACTTCTATTTTCAGATAAATCTAATGAAAGTAATTGCATATTTTCAATTAATTTTTCTTCGGTGAAAAATATTTTATGTTGAGATCTAATTAATAAAACGAAATTTGAATAAAAACAAAAAGAAATTCTTTTTCGTTTAACTTTTCTTCGCAATCAATAACATCAATTTTTCGTTTGCGATATCCTCTATCCGACCAAAAATTAGATGAATTCGTTGGAATGCTAGCAAAAGAAATCATAGACTTTCGATAAATGAAATTCAAATATTTCCTTACTTTAAACTATTAGATGTCATTGAAAATGATGATTAAATCTTTTTTTTAAGGTCGAAAACTATATGAGTTTGCAGAATGATGATAAATACATTTACGCTTTTTTAATACAACTATTCGAAACCGAACATTAGAGTAAGTACATAAACTTATGCTTGTCATATTGCATTCATCAATCTTGTCGATAGACAGATGGCGATATTTGACGGACGAAAGATCTTCTATAAAGTTAATCTAATGTACAATTTTTTATATTAGTGAATCTGCAATGTTGTTCATATCAACAGTTCACAGATTTCTGTTTTTGAATATATACAGATTAACATTTGGAAAATTACATTAGTAAAGGCAGACGAGTATTCACATAATAATCAATTGAAATGTGCCTATAGAAACTTGCTTTACAAAGTCTAATCTTGTTAGTATGGATATAGTAGTGTCTATGTTATAGTAAAGGCATCTATTTCAAAGATACCTCGCAAAACCCTAAGAAAATCAATCTGTAGCAAAGTTTTGCATTGGCTTCAACCAACACTATTTAATACCCAGGTCGAACAAACACGTTCGTAAATGAAGCAGTACGAACATTTAGAAAGAACAACACACGATTGGTTACAATCCTTGGACACGGAATCCGTAGATGATTTCTGTTTTGTTCCGTATTTTCACCGTAAATGGCCGTATTGTATCGTTCGACCTGAGTAGTCTTGTTTTCACTGATGTAGTTTTCCTAATGCTAATCCGTATATTCTTCACGAAACAAATATATGTAAACTCTAGTAAGACAAGCAACACTGGGAATTTCCAATAAAATACCGTGCATTAAATTATAACGCTACAGAAGATTTCTTGTCCGTTACGGGTCGCCATCTGTCAATGGACAAGATCGATGAACAAAAAGTAGCAAGCATTATTTATATACTTTCTCATCATCGTCGAATTTGAATCGTTGTATTGAGAATATGTAAATGTATTGAGCGTCATTCTTCAGTATCCAATCTTTGTTTGTAGTATTACTCCATGATGTCATTAAGTTTCAGTAGTCTTGCGCAATAACATGTGACTGCAAGGTAACTGGCAGAATATATAGAAATCCGCTTACTTGACAGCTGCGTTTTCATTTGTTTTTTTTTCGGGTAAAATAGTTTAATTTTCGATCTAATGGCTTCAAATAGTGTAGATGATGAAAAGCCAAATTTACGGCCAACTAAATATAGTGCTGCTACTGGTAAAACTCTTTTTTTACACCATAATCCAAATCAACCATCGAATAAATCCTATATTATTGCTACATGGGAAGATAGAGATCAACAACAGGACGAATTAGCCAATCACAAACCAGATCCATTTGGTATTGAACAACCCAATGTAGAATATTCTTTAAATAAACGACAACGATGGAAAGTACTAAAAGATTTTCGTCAACAAATTCCTAATCTATCAAGTTCATCATCAGACGATGATCTGGGTACTCAATCGGATTCGGAACAAAGACAAAAAAATAAAAAAACTCAACAAAAATATCTAAATATCCATCGAACAAAATATGTCTTATATGAATTTCATAATAATAGGAAAAAAAACAATTGTGTCGGAATAACAACTAATACAACACAACGACGTACACAAAAACCTAGAAAAACTTATTTGAATGAATCAATAAATACGGTAATAGAACCAAGAGAAAATCATCAAAATAATAATACGGAATCTGTCGAAGTTACTTCTAATGTATCTTATTGTGCTGTTGTTCCACTACCACGAGAATCACAATTAGCTAACGTTAAAAAACATCACACTTCAAGAAGTAATATGACAGATATATCTTTTTTTTTATCATGCATTATCTTTTGCTTATAAATCATAGATAAGAATACAAAATCGAGTACACAACGTTCTAAATTTACTCAAGCAAATGAACGACTAGATGCTGAAGAACGAATACAAGATGAACAAGAAGACCTATCGACCGATGATGCTAATGGCGATGATGACGATGAATCCATGTTATCGGTAAATATTCAAATTTGTTTTCTTTTCTTCTTAACTGTAGTTATTCAATTATAGTATTATACTTCGTCGAAATTAGAATTAAACGATTTTATACGTGTAAAACGAGATGAGAATGATATTGATCAAGTGTCTGTTAAATCTGAAAATTCTGAAGAAGTCGAGCCATCGAAACAAAAGAAACGATTTTATCGACAAATAAGTAAAGAAGAAAAACTTTATAATCGAGATATGGCTACATATATAAAAATGGTATGAATGTACATCTTTCAATTATTCTTTCTAAACATTCTTTTCTTTAAAAAAAAACACTTTAGCAAGAAAAACCAGGTGTAACAATTAAACCAAAGGAAAAATCTCATCATCATTTAATGTCATTATCATTTCGTTCTATTTTCTTACATCAAACAGACTTGTGTATTGAACATCTATCGAAAACTTATGGGAAAAATTTTCTTCGTGCTCAATGTTATCCAACAAAATATTTAATTTGTCTTACAGATCGTTTAAAATATTTTCAATGGTCAAATAAATTTGATTTATTTTCAATTTATTCAACACTTAACTGTTATCTTGTCATTATTTTGAATGATGAATTAAACAATGAAAATAATTCTTGTCAAGCACAAGTTGCGCTTAACATGGATTTATATGCTGATACAATACAGATTGAAACATTGTCTCAATCAAGTGAAAAAATCTATAAAATTGATGAATTAATTGATAAAACAATAGAATTCGTTACAAATTTACCATTCGATACATTTAAACCTATTGATTTAGAAATAAATCAAAAGAAATATTATCGAAATGAAATCGATAGCGAATTAAGTGAAAGTGAATTTGTCAATAAACAAATTCAACACATACATATACTAGATAAAAACGATTTGCAAGCTAAATTAAATAATGAAGAAGTAAATAATGAAAATAACTTAGTTCGACCAGATATTTGTGTAACTTGTTGTTGTGATATGAATGAATCAATACCAATGACTGCATTAAAATCCTGTGGACATTGGTTATGCAATCAATGTTGGAAACAATATATTGAAACAACAGTTAAATCTATTAAAATTATACGTTGTCCAGAATGGAATTGTTATTCACATCTTGATGTTGGTAAGATTTTAAGTTTTTATATTTGAAAATTTACATTTAAGAAAAGGTGAAAAGCAGTAGAACGAAAAATTGCTGTTGTTGATCTAATGAATAGATTTGAGTTTATTGAAGATCTTCCATTAAGCGAACTACACAAAGTATTTTTTTGTTCTAGAGGAAAATAATTAAATTGGATATGGATGATTTAAATAGAACCAATACAGAGATTTCACGTAGGAACGTTTTTACTAGTTCTTTGAGTACTATACTTCTAGTTAAGACTTAATTGAGGACTTCATGTTTTTATTTAAAGTACAATGTGAGAAATTTAATATGTGAGGAGATTTTTTTTTCTTGTGATTATATAGAGCTCGTTGAGTTACTGGAAGGTGTGGTCGTTCGCTCTTCGCCAGCGCCCACGCCCACGCCATACATCCACCCTTTTCAATTAGACAACATAGATATGCTTTTAATTATTAATATGTATGTAAATAATATCTTGATCTGTTTAGGTACAATCTTATCTTTGGTTAATATTCGTTGTATGAATATTTATGAACGTAATATAGAAAAATGTCTAGTTAATTTGTCTCGTTCTTATGTTAAATGTCCATCGAAATCTTGTCCATTGATTGTTCAAGTTATTGATTCAGGAATGGATCATGTTCGATGTCGGTGTGGCCATCAATTTTGCATTGATTGTAAACAAGAACCACATTTTCCAGCAAGATGTAGTTCCTATCGGGAATATATCGATGAAGTGTATCGAAATGGTGATTTAACAACTGAATACAATGCGAAGATTTTAGTTCGGGGTCGAAATTGTGTATCATGTAATTATTTCATTGAAAAGAATGGTTAGTTTTCGTTTTAGTACAAAGAATTTTACAGCAACAAAAACCACTAAATCAATGGTTCTCTTTTTCAAATATTTTAGGCGGTTGTAATCATATGACATGCCGATGTGGTGCTCAGTTCTGTTGGGTTTGTACTGGTTATTGGAAAGATCATTTTGGGCCTAGGGGCGAATTTGCGTGTCCGAAACATGAAGTACCAATTCAAAAAAAACTTCTCGTTAAAGAACGCAATCCATCTCGAAGACTCTATGAACATGCAGTTTTTCATCGGTACGAACGTGCTTTTCAAAGTCAAGTAAAACTAAATGAAAATGTCAAGCGCCTCATTGGAACGATACCATTAGAAAAAGGAACTTCGTTCGATACATCACTCATAAAATCACAAATTGATAAACGCGAATCACTCTTACGACATACATATGAAATGGTTAAATATGTTAATTATCTACATCGTGTATGTGAATTTATTGCTGTAGCTGCTGATGGTTATGCTGATAATCCAATTGAATTCGCTAATAGTTTATATCCATTTGAAGCAATTATTTTCAATATGACTGTCTTATTTGAAACTGGACGAGGTTATCAAGCAATTGAACAATTGAATGATTCATGTAAACGAAGTGAAAGTTTACTTGAACGTCTTCGTCGTGCTGTTTCTCGTCGTAAAACACGACAACAACAAATAGGATATGTAACTTCTTAAGAGAAATATGTTATTCTTTTTTTATTATTATTCAAATACATATAATTACATATATATTAACTAACGAGAAAAAAAACACACACACACATGCGCACAAATGCAAGAGGATACATATTTGATGAATGTAAATATGTAATAAACAGAATATCACCGGTAAATAGAAAAAAAAAGAAAACTTTTTGAATTTTATTCTAAACAACAACTTCATAGAAAAGTTTTTTCATACGATTGGGCGTTGAATTTCCACTTGAAGATTGTTGTTGATCAAACGATGATGATCGTAGTGTTGAATTTCCATTGATTAACGGATGATGTTTTGAAGACGATAGTGCCACCGATGGAAAACCATAATGTGACACTGGAGGTGGTGTATGATTAGAGTTCATTTCATTATTAGCAAACAAAATATTTGTATTTTGTGTTAGACAACTTAATTCAGACGAGGGATTTGATCCTGAGTGAGAACTAGATCCACCATTACTTATTAGCCAATGAGGTGATGCATGTATTGTTGCTGCACGAGTTGCTGTACCATCTAAATTGAACAGTTCTGTTTATTTGACGAGAAAATGAATTTACTTACATGAAGGACAAGCATCATGAACAGATATTTCATCTTTTGGCTGATCTCGATCAATAATATCACCTGATAAAATATAGAAAATTCAATTTATTATTTGAAACTATGTTGTTGAATGACTTACATGAACGAGAAAAGGAAGTAGCTATTTTTCGTTGTTGATATTCATTCCCAGAAAATTCATATGGAGACGCATGTGAGTTTGTATTGCTGTACAGTAAATAAGGATTTTGTAAACGAGGTTCAGAAATAATTCTAATAAAAAAAAAAGAAAGAAAGATAAACAATCCTTCTTGATTTCGTTTTGTACACTTACGGTTTAACACCATTTTCAAGACCGTTGATACCAACTAGAAGATAAATTAAAAACTCTTATTGAAAGACAATGATTATATTGTTTCAATTTGAAAACTTAAATAACTAAATTGATTTTCGCCCTTCGCTACAAACTAGAAGATTTCGAAAGAACTATTCGACCGTATGAAAAAAGTTCAATTGTCATCAAGTAAATGTATCGGATGCGAAACTGAGATATCGAATTGGCTCTAGCCAAGAATCGTGACAAAACTATTCCAACTGATGTTCTCGAAAAAAAGTAGATCTACGATCATACCACTGTAACGAGATCGAAATATGAAAAACTTTCGTGTACGACAGACTTCAACTCTTGCCATAATATTATGTTTATATCGTTAAGATCGTAATGATGGTGCAAAAAAAAACATGTCTGCTGCTATCACTGAGATGATCAATGTAACACAGACGGCTGATCCAAACTAATTATTATCTTTAATAATTGAGGTTTGACTATCTGTCATACACGAGAGCATTGCTATAAAATATGATATCGATCATTCACATTATCACGTCAGTTGAGCGTTGATAGATTCATAAGACTCAACGATGACCTTTGTCCCAAATTACAATCTTACGCGAATAAGGTTATCACTTATATATCCTTAAGGGTCACTATGATTACGAGAAGTCTCGTCATTAATAGAAAATTTATACATATACATCGAAATTCAATATGGTCTTATGTAATTCTATGTCTGTAAAATATATTACTAATGTTTTCGTTCGTTCTCTTGAAATAGATTCGACAATATCGTTGAGAATAAAGTTCAAAAAACTTTCTTCTACTTACATTTATTTGTTTTATTTGTTTTAGATAACGAACGATTTTTTCTGCAACAACAGCATAGTATTCCAGTAATGATTGAAATGATAAGAAAACTAGTTGTTACAACGATTCCAATAATCATAGGTACTGAACTTCGAATTAATGAATCTAATAAAATTTTAAAAAAAAGACTCGTAAAGAAAAAATAAAATGAGCATTGTAAATTAAAATAAACCTTCTTTCATTTCAATTTCTTTTCCACATATATTTCGATGTTTTTTTGAGCAGATCGATAATTTTAAATAAGGAAAATCTCTTTTTAATATCCATTTAACACGATTATTATCGATAGGTAAACAATTATCGATCGATTGATAAATACTTGCATCGGTCGATTGACGAATATTTAAACATAATTGTTGATTGTTTACTTTTGCTAGACGTTCTTCACCAGGTAAATAATCGAAATGAAGAAAATTTTCTTTCGTATTATAAGCCATAACGTGTAATTCTGGTAAATCTATTCAAATATAAACAAAAAAACAATAATAATTTCGAATTATGAAAAACAAAAAAGTATTTTTTTAATACCATCCGATGTTATCGTTGATTCAATTGTTTGTACAGGTGTTTCAATACTCCAAGGACTTTCACCATAAATATTAATTGCTTTAATACGAAACGTATATAATGTCGATTCATTTAAATCTAAAAACAAAATCATTTATTGGATTTATTTGTCAATGATCATAAGAAATATTTACCTTTAACATTATATTCATATGTATTAAATGGAAGTTGTTGATTGATAACTGTTGAATTTAATGTTGTGTTTTTATCATGTAAAAGAATTTCGATTGAAAAACGTTGTGGTCCACCACCACCATCGAAAGATGGTAAAAATTCAATTTTAAACGAAGATGATGTTACGTCAGATACGCGAATATTGTGTGGAGCTTCTGGCTTACCTTAATTAGATAAGCACATAGTATTCAAAGTTTGCTCATAATAGTCGACTAAATTCCATAGATACATGATTGATATGGAATGGGAGTAGATGAAGGCTTTGTTCTTTCAAAAATGTTACAATTTATCGAATACTTAGTGTAGTTGTATGTAAGATCTCACTAGAGATGGAATTTCACCTTCACTGTGATCATATACGAATACAAAGATTCTTTTGTCACAAGGAAATACTTTCTATCTCTCACTTGAGACCATTGTCATGTGATGATTTATGATAATTAGAAAAAAAATATACACATCGATCCAATTATCTGATCTTCAGCAGTTGAATTGATGGAAATTTCAACAATCAATATTCGAAGAAAAATTTCGGTTTAATGTTCAACTTAACGATTTACTGTAATTTTAACACTTTCAAACGACTTTACGGTCAATCTATGGCCGATAGTCCATTGTTAAGGTCTCCGATAAATGTCCGCTTACTACTCGACAAGTTTTACTTTTCTTGTACTCTTCATAATCGAACGAATGACATTTGTCTTGAACGAGAAGTGATTGAACTATCGGAAATATTTCCTCATTAGAAAACAAAAGAGTTACGGTAACTGGAATGAAGACTCATACTATTCATTGTTTGATCTTTCTCATTCTTAAAAACATTCTGAAGGCTTCTCTCTACGTAATCGTACACTTCTAATATTCAGATCGAAGAAATTGATTAGAATCACATGCATATCGAAATCTTACCTCTCGATACAATCGTATAAGTCCATTCTTCTTTTCCTAATAAATTTTCAGCTATACATCGATATGGCCCAAAATCTTTTTTTCCTATATGAAATAATCTCAAATAACATTTATCATCAACTATTTCATCACAATTCATAATTTGTTCATTTCGTTTCCAATAAATACTCGGTTTCGGTTGTCCCGATACACGACAAGTTAATGTTATAGTTTGTCCGATTTCGGCAGCTATTTTCGAATATGTTGTTTCTAATATGGGGCGACTTTGTACAATAAGTTCAATCGTTGTTGAACTATTACGTGTTGAATTGTTTTGTAAACGATTATATATGGCACATGTATATAAGCCAGTATCATTTCTTTCAACATCATCAATGCGTAAATCTGATAATTGATTTTGGCGAAATATTTCATAGCCATTTTTAAACCAAACGATTTGATATGGCGCAGGATTTGAATCTACATAACAACGAAGATTAGCCGTATTCGAACGATTTACAACGACACGAGATTCCATTGTGGATACACGTGGACCATCTAGAAAATGAAAAAAAAAATTTTGTTTTGTTTTCTTCATTCTATGATTAATGTTTTCTTTGAACTTCTTACATTGTACGTCAAGATAAACTGATTGATTTGTTTTGCCAATAGCATTTTCAACTACACATGTATAAATTCCACTTTGTTCAGATGTTAATCGCGATAAATAAACATTGATTTCGCCTAAAGAATTTTGAATGTTACCCTGGATTATCTTCTTGTCAGTTTTCTTTTTTGTCGTTTTTACTTACGGCTAACTATATTTGTATTATTAATTGTCCAATAAACTGATGTAACAGCTGGATTTGCATCAATTAGACATGCTAATTTTTGTTCATGAGATTCAATACCAATGATTTTTTCATTTAACAACATGGATGGTTGAGCAACAATTTCTGTATATGGACGATCTATTATCATAATTATACAATTGCCACTTTTGTATATCTGTAGTTCATTCGTTTTTAATGTTTATACTTACATTTAACATGTAAATATTGTTCCACACGAAGTGGGACGGCAAGTGCTTGATTCGAAATTTGACATTCATATTTGACTTGATTGTCAAACCGAGTGACATTAAACGTATATATAGAAGTAATATCCGTCGTTGACACTTGTTGATTCAATGAACTAGAATGAAGCAGACGAAGACGTTTGAATAAGTAAGAAAGAAATCATTAATATCATACGTGACAAGTGTGCCATTACGATACCATGTGTATCGAGGTGGTGGGTTACCATTTAACGATGAACATGTCAATTTGACAGTTTGATATTCTTGAATATTTTCCTCGTCAATTGTTAATGATGGGGCCTCAGGCTTGACTGTTAACAAAAAGAAATAAGGGCAATATGAACAGATTCAGAGGAAGGTTAATTATGCAATGAAATCATTGCTAAGAAGAAAAATAACATCTATCATCATCATGCTTATCTATATCAATTGTTCTATTGTCTAACTCAAACGAGAATACAATTTCTCATCATCTTCCTGTTTATTTGTTTCCACTTACTAAGTACAACAAGATTATATTGACAAAGAATTGTTTGAGTTTCAAATGTTTGACATATGTATGTAGTTGAATCTTCTCGTTTAACATGAAACAATTCTAATGTACTAAATTGATTTGTTAAATCGGTTCGATACATTTTTTCGTATATATTTGGAATTTTGCCATTAATTGATATCATTAAAGCATCGTCATTTACACGTATCTTTTTCCATTGTATTATACTATTATTGGGTGAAAAATTTCGTGGAAATGTGCAGCGAAATTGTACATGGTCATTGTGTATTACTGTTAAATTTTCCAAACGCAGAAATGCATATGCTAAGAAATAATAAATAAATGATTGATTAATTAATTAAAAGAAAAGATCATAAAACTTACATCGACCGATTAGAATAAATAAAAAAATGAAGAATCCATTGTAATGCATTTTTTTACTTTAATTGTTGTTATTCTTGTCTTTTGAGAATAGGGCGTCCGACGGTTAGTCAACAATCGTCATTCTCTTTCTTTATGATTGTTTTTCGATCTAACAATGTATAAGTTGTTCGATATATATATATATATATATGTATAAATGTATATAAATGGATGCACTACACTCCACTCTCTTTCTCCCTTTTCTCGTATTCTAAAATACAAACAATAAACGTTCACGTATGTGTATGTGCGTACGTATTGAATGAACGTCTCGTCTTTCTCTCACTTCACTAACTTCCGATCTCCTTCTCTCTCGTCGACAATATCAAACAATAGTTTTCGAAATGAAGGAGAGAGAGAGAGAGCAAAGAAGAAGAAGAAGAAAAAAAAAGGTGATGATGAACGACAATTTGTACATTTCTCCCTTTTCACACATAAAGCAAAATTTATATATATATATATATATGCGTATAACGTCGGTCATTTTTCAATCATACAGTCTGTCCAATAGCCGGCGGCTCGAATTTGAAGTGTATGTGACTATCTCAATGTGAGATCGAATCCAACCCTTATTCAATTACCTGTTGTGTCGTCGTCAAATGTACATGTACTGTCTAACTGATGATGACGAGTATGATGGACAGTCGAGCATGGATAATTTTGCTGTAAGCATTATGCAGATGTTATCGCAGAAGAGGAAAAGAGAAGAAGAAGAAGAAGAAGTTTGACCACGTAATCGCAGTCATTTTCTCTTATGTGTATGTAAGGGAAACACACGTTGTCAATAAGCATCAGAAAGACCACAACTACATCGTTAAATTAGCCATCTCTTTATATGCATAACCTATGCTAGATGACATAACTCTTGTATTCACGTTATATTAAACGTTCAATTACCTTTTGACACCTGTTACTGATATATTTTGAAACAAAAAATTGAATAAAATGAAGTTACTCTTCTATTTACAAAAGAAATAAATGACTTTTTCTGTCTTCTTTTTTTTCTACTATTGAATAATCTAATGCTCTGGTACATTATTTATTTATTTTGTCAGATGGTAAAATGAACGAAAGGAGTGGTAAACATCGTAGAATAATAATTATATTAGAAAGGAGGCACATGGCATTTCGAATGCTAACATGCCCAGGATATCTTCATCAACTAGTAGACATGGTTGAATCAATTAGATATAGAGTGAGGAGGAGAAAAGAGAGAGTGAGAGAATAGTCTTCTTATTCATCATGATTACTACTCGAAGATGTGGGATGCCGCAAGCACCAAGATGACCCTTGTCAATCAGCATCATTGAAGAGACGGCGGAAAGATAAAATTTACTATAGACATAATACTATCTTTCATTCAAATAATTGAACTCGTTCGCTACTGAGATGAGTTGCTCATTTGTAATCAAGATGATAGTATAAGAATAAATTAATTGAAGCAAGACGAAAAAAAAAGAGATAATTTAATAAAATATAATCAAATGGAATTTTAATTAAAGGCGAAGGAACTCATATATATATATATATATATACAATGATTAATTTTATCTATAACATACTCACCTGTTCAAAACATCAAGGACATAAATTTACGATCGGTCAAACAATATATATATATATATATATTTGTACAAATACTACTAGCAACAAGAAAAAAAGAAGAAAAAAAAGACTTCACTCGACATCGATCTTATCTTGTGTTCTTCTTGTTCAATATATTTATGTACTCAGCAGGGATGTAACAGACGACGACTCTCGAAAGTAAAGTTCATCATAGAAATGTATGCACTCGTCATCGATTTCGTTAATCAACACACAAACATTGTGAACACTACTACCATGACTAGTGAATGATGGTTTACTTCTTTTTCTATCCATCTACATACGTATATCTTAATATATATATATATGCATAGATAAGATTTGCTGCTCTGTTTCTTCTATTTCCTATGTATTCCCTCTTCATGCAAAAGGACCATAATTCATCAGGAGAACGAAGGCTAGCCGTATATATCTACTTATATTTATATGCACACGTACGTGTAAAGAAAGGAATGACTTTTATTATTAATCCAGTATGTTTCGAACTATCATCTCTATACGGATGAACAAATGAAGAACAAAAAGATGAGCCCTGAGGCTATCTATTGTCACATTGATTTTTTTTGTTTTTGATAAATCGATGTAAGAGGAAAAGAAAACGAAGAACAAGGAGAAGAGAGTTTATCTCTTTACTTGATCAGTATAAATCTTAACAATTGAATCACGTCGTGTAAATATCATGGTTGACTTTAATGTTAATTTTTGTCAACATACACACATACACACTAAGTAAACGAATCATTTGCTTGTCGTCAATCAAAATAAACGAATAGAATGAAAATTCGATTTTCAATCTATTTACCTCTATATGAAATATCAATCTTCAATAAATGTTTTTATTATGTCAATGCATAACAATGACAATTTGATCGATAAAATTAAGAAAAAAAACATTTATCTTATCTCGCAATATTCTATTGTGAAAGAGTTTTTTCATCAATGGCGGTATCTCCTGACGATTTTTTTATTGTATTGTTATCTATCATGTTATCTACCGAGAAAAAAACGAGTTCAAAAGTCATCGTTATATTGCTTTCTCATTGGAAAATATTTCTTCAAAGTTCAATATAGATATATAGATGTATGTATAAATGCATACCATAGAGATGTCAATCTATCTTTTGCATGATAAAGACATACAAATAGATCAATTGCACTAGTTTCAATCAATGGATAGTATTCGCTTATTTCCGATTGTAATGATATGTCGGACAAAATAGCAACGAGAAAAAAAAGAAATAACTATCTGTATGAACTTTAGATTGGTATGAAGTTAATTAGAATTATCTTCGATATTATAGCTATAAATTAGTAACGCTTAAAAGTTTTACAAACGTAATCTTGTCTTTTTTTATAGGACGGAAAATCGATTTAAAAAATTTGACGCAACTATAAGATAACCCGGTTAGATATACATATCATCTCTATTTGAAAGAACAAAAAAAAAGAAGTTTGCTTCTGTTTGTTTATTTTTCACGGTCATATTCAATTTGTGTATCCTGATCGATTACGTATGTGCATTATAAGTGTAACTTGATTATCTCAGTATCATTCTTCATACAACAAAGAATTCCTTGTATGGCAAGATATCGTTTTTCGTTTAAATATGTCGGTGAAGAAGTTTGAAAGTAATTTCAATTTATGATTTCATTTGATTTTCGCCGGTTTCTCATACCTGACGATCAGTTTTTCAATGTAAGTATTATTGAATCAATATGTTCAATGCATTACTAATTTTTTTCGAATCTAATTTTGTGATTTTTAAGTAAAGAAGTGTCAACAACAAGTAAAAATAAAATACTACGACAAAACTAAATCGCCGAACTAATCCGTTCATTATAACGGTGTGCTGATTAAGTAATTCACTATTATTGCTTTCCGTTTTTCTCTTTCAGTTGTTCTATCAAATTGATGTTTAATAATTGAGAAAATTGTAACGGGCACAATGAGAACGGCTATGACATTTTCTAATTGGTCATATAGCTACGTAAATTAGTCTACTTGAAGTTTTTTGAACTTTTGTTATGCCTGTTACTTTTGAGCGTATGGCTTGACGCTTAGAATTTTTAATCTTAAGAAAAAGCAACATTTTCCCGTATAAAAAAGGAAAAAACGTCAGGCGAACCAGACGAAAAACACATAAGCAATAATTAAAAATGTATTATAGTCATTAATTTTTTTCATAGACAATATTCATAAAAACAAAAAAGTGAAAGTATGACTTCTCAAGAAACAATATAACTGTAAAATTTTAGTAGTCAGTAAAATTAAGACTATATCAACGAATTTGAACTTGATTTGTGTGTGTTCAACACGATTATTGCGCACTGATGAAAAATCTCCCTTCGGCATTTTTCGCACATCATGCCAATAAATTGCAGAAATACAAAAGTGTCATTAAATTTTGTTAAAATAAAAAGCGTAAAGAACTCTGTTAACATGCTAATGGATACTTATATCACAATTACATAAAATGAATGAAATATCTCATGCTATAAATTCATAATATGCTATGCTCTTTCTGACCTGACCTTCGTAAGACGAACGTTAAAATCAGTTAGTAGTAATTTTCATAGAAACTAATTTAAAAATTGAACAGATGCATAATATGTTTGCTTTAACCTCATTTGTGAAGTATTATCTATTGTAAAATGTCACATAGCACATTAATACTATTTCTTCTTTTTCTCATGAACTAAAACTTTTTAATGGTGTCAAATCACAACTAATTGCTAAAATGGTCAAAGTATTACGACAAGCTGTAGCATCATAGGCGATCTATAGATCAAACGAGATGAATAGCCATCATTTGACATTCAAGGTGTTAATCAAGATTTTTCTTGCAATTGTGATAAATAGAAAAACTAAATGTTCAACTTATTTATTTCCTGTTTGCCTCGAATTTACTCAGATTTTACAATAAGAAGGCGAGAAAAAGAATATAGTCTCAATTAGTAGTCATATCAAAGAAGTGGATGTAGATGGAAATGACTTTTTGCTACTCATACTTCGCATATTCGTAATACAAATTTATATAGATGATGAAGATTTAAAAAAAAACAGTTATTGACATAGAAATCATCTTTTAAGGATGGTCTCAAAATGATTTTTCCTATGAAAGATTGCCATTGATAGTATTGATTGGTCTTTTTTTTTATAACACGAAATGAAATGTCATGTTTTCTTTTATGTTCTAATTCAACTTGAAAGAAAAGAGACGATGGCACCTTTTTCATGGTAAAATTCCGTTTTGGTACATAGCACCTGCTGAAACCACATACTTCCATCACTGTTCATAGCATCTGTATTGCTCAAATTGTCTACGTTACGTTTAACTAAATTGTCATTCAGGCTAAGTGCGGTCCTTATACAAGATACATAATGTTTCAATAGAACTATAGAACTTAGTTGGCATAATTCTACAGTTCATTAGAGCAGAAAATATATTTCAAATTTTGAGTTATTTTATTTCCTGTGGTCTGTATCGTGATTTTATATAATTAAAGATAAAACTATCATGGGTGTGAAGCATGTAAAGGAGACCAAAATCTAAAGATTCAATGTGAGTGAGAGAAAATATTAGTTTACATACTCTTTGTATTAAGCCCATTATCTCATTCATTGTATTCGTGAAAAAGAAAATAAAACTCAGGAAGCAAGGTCACAAAAAGGACGATCATATTTATGCAAAAGAACTAATTTACAAATGTAAGCTGAAAATATTTTAAGTCTCTAAAAGAAAATTTTCTAGAATCTAGATCAGTATAAAGACATGGTTCATATACCAACATAGTAGAATTATCGGATATCATACTAAAAGAAAAATATTGATCCTGTAGATCTTGGCTCATATAACTGTTAATTACAAAGAAAATCAATACTAATCATTGAGCAAAATATTTCAATGATATCTTTCATAAGATCTATTATTTCACATGCCAGCTAATTCAATTTAATTAGATTCCATTATAGAAATAGAAAAGAAATTTCTAACTATATTCAACTCACACATAACTTGATCTATATTTTGATTGATCGTTTGATTTTGAAGATTAGGATATTTTAGAAGTTTTTGTCCTTTCCTATTCTCTCCTTAGTGTCCTGAGATTAATCATATACATCTTAGTGCAATCACATGAATTCTCGCGTGACATTATCTTCGTCTTTCACTTCTTTTAATATCTTTTCTCGTCGTATTTTCTATCCTTCATCCCATATCTCAGTTTGAAAGACCAAATATTTAGAATGTAAACCATTTAATATATTTGATACTCGTGCATTGTTTTTTCAACTTAAACATTCGACATACATCTAATTCAACACGTATTAACCTTCATCATCGGCTTCGATCACTCGTATGTGTCCATTGTAATGTTGAAAGAGTTGTCGATGAATTTCGGAAGAATGCTCAATGAATTATTGATCGATTTGATCGATCATTAGGTATTTGTATTTTTGAATGTGATCCAATTGATAATACGTGAGCTAAGCTTCGTCAGTAGTCTCAAATTCAATTTCATGCATATAGGAAATATATAGCACGTATTCTATTTTGTCAAAAGGATTTCTTAAAAGAAACTGATTATTTACAACCTGGTTATATATTTTATCTTGGCATGGATATATATCTCATAAAGATTGTGATTTGATTTTTGATTCATTTTGAGTATGATAGGTCAGTTAGTTGGACAGTATTTGTTCTTTTTTAGATTTGAGCGTTCAGAACGTTGTCCGGCATGATACTTCGTTATGATGTGTGACATCGATTATAGCTGTTGAGATTTATTAGTCATGACTTCAAGAATTCAGTAGTAAAAAAATACGATTAGTATTACTTATCCAGAATTGTATCATAACAATTCAAGTGAAAATTATTATTATTCAAGCGAAATGAAAATATGTAAACAAATCCCATTTTACATCTGCAAAACGTAAAAGCAAACGAGCAAGAATATTTATTGCTCCAGAATTTTTTTTAAAGCAAACTAAACAGTATAACTATTCGATTGAGTGCGAAGAGAACCAATGTTTTGATACTTTTTATTATATGAATTAACTATTTCTTTTAATTTTATTGGTTGAAAGCATTAATAAATAAATAATATTCAAGCTCTATTTTAAAAATAATAAGCTTAATTCTATGAAAACCTGACGATTATTATAATTTAAAGTTACGTGTACTTGTTTCAACTCAAATTAAAAACGTTGCCATTATTAGATCAAAAGCAAATTTAGCGAAAATTGGCGTAAGCAGGTAAACATTCTATAGAGTGGATTCAAAAAATGTTTCTGACGCATACGTCAGAATTATTGCTAACAAGCTTTAAGTCAGAAGCATCTGCATTTAGTACGTATACTTTGTACTTTCATTATTGACACCTCTGAAATGAACGCACATAGTTTAAGGTGAATGAATATTGTCAATCCTATTGATCTCAAAATGTACCTCAGTACTTTGATATTCAATATTTTAAGCATTCACATGAGTTTCCAGAATGATCTACGTGTCTGTTGATTTGAGGATTGTTATGTGCAATCGTAGTTATCCATAATTTTAATTGTTTTAAAGTGCTACGTTTTGTTTGTTTTACATCTTAAATGTGGCAATGACATAGTCAAGCTACAGACCTTTCATTTTTAAGGATGACAATAAACTCTTTCTATTTTATCTAGGAGTTTTCATGATCCTTTTCTTTTTTCCTTTCTTCTCAGCACGATTATGAGTATGATAAGAAGACTTTCCTTTTTTTGCAGTTCCACAAGAAATAGCTCATGAAAAGGGAAGAAAAAAAAGAAACTTTCATTTTCTATAGTCTGAAATGTTAACGGTGATGTTCAAAAATAAGACAGCTGTCAAACGAGACAAAGCTCTTCTTTTTCATCTGATATCTTATGAAGTATTTTTCAGCTTCTCCTTTCGCATTTTCTGCTGCTGCCTCTATTTTTTTCTTCGCATTTAGTCACATATGCTGCTTTTTCTCGAGTATAAAATCTACTTGTCATCTACATTTTCCTAGAAAGAAAAAGCAAGAAAGTAGGTGTTAACTACAAAGTCATATAAAATGAGTAGTTACTAATAGGACAATTGATCTTTGCACTTTGATAAGTATTCAGAGAGAGTTGCACGATTAAATTAGTCGACATGTGGAGTAAATATCGAATGAAAACATTCTATTTAATATTTGATTACAAAAAGTTTTGTTGTCTATTCGAAGAAAAAAATTAAACAAGTTGCTTCATCCTTTTCCCCCTATTCTGTTTATCTTTTAACATGAATAATGCATTGAGTACCATGATGAGACAAAAACATACGATGTTTTTTCCTAGATTGAGACAGTAATTTGGCATAGAAAAATCCAATTGGTATTCATTTAATGAGAATAAAATATGCCTATTGATCCAATACTTCAAGCTCAATTTGAACGAAATCTTGCGTGGAAGCGCGCATGGCCACGTTGCTTACTCGGATTTATCTCGAGTACAGAAACGGTCATTGCAGTGGTAAACGATATTTATTTTTTATCAGTTTTGTCATTGAAGTTTTCTTGTCTTTAGGCTATTTTGCTGACTGAAGCTGGCAATGTTTTAGTTGACTTTTGGCATACAAATCTTTTTGGCGGTGTTTGGACATCTTTTGTACTTTTTATTAATATAATTTTAATTTATTCTACAGGTATGTTTTCATACTAAAAACAAAAAATATATCTTTGTAAATTTAAAAAAAATTGATTTCAGCATGTTGTGTAACAACTATTGGCGCATCAACATGTGCATTTATGTGGAATTTATTAACGCTACTTACTTTAGCTGCTTTAATAGCATTGGATATTATATTTATTATGAATCCAACTACATGTTGGTTAACACCAACATGTTCAGAACAGCCACAGGTTTTATCATTAAATTATTTAATACAAATGATTCCAATATTTCGAAGCTATACACCTTATGATTCAAAAAAGCTTCTTCTTGAAATTCAACTTGGATGTGCTGGTAAACTAAAAATAAAGATTTTCTTTCCTGTATTACTGTTACATTTGTTTTTAAAACATAGGTGTAGCGTGCACAATATCATTTACTTATATTATTACTTATATTGTGTGTAAGATTAGAGTAAACAAATGCGCTGTCTATGGTTATCCAGCTCCTGCACAACCTCAGCAACCTCAAATTCATCATGAATATCCTGCTGTTGAAGTACAGAAGATGCCATGGGTGAATCAAATACCCAATGCGCCATATGCACCATATTGATTTAACTAAAAAAACTATTTTCAAAACAAAAAATAATAAACTTTGAATGTTGTATATCCTACATAGCTCTGTCATTCTCTTTGATCAAATAAATAAGAAACCAGTCATGACAATTTCACTTTGATTTTCACGTACTTCTCTATTACCTATAGGATCAATTCTTTTTTCTTCTTTTCATTACACCAGTACACGTAACAGATTAATACTGAAAAGAAAAGTGTGGCATTGGCAGTAAATGATATGATTTACTCGTATCAAATTTAGATTTTTTTTGTTTCTTTTCTTCCTGAGTATCTTGAATAGAAATGAATCCGTACTCGTCATAAGAGTGTTATAGACCATACAATGAGCAATATCACAATATATATTTATCTTCGAAGGGCACATACAATTGGCAGCTGTATCAATTAGCTTCTTGCCAATATGTTGCAAATAGTTTTTATGGCTGACTTGACAAAAAATAGAAAGAGAAAAAAATCGAACGTATAAGCATAAACAAAGAGTCTCTTAGTTTTTTATTCTTTCTTGCGTTTACTTTCCGATGGACAGCATATTGTTTGTTTGCATCAGAGAATATTAGTGTGCTGTCACATATTTGCCGCTTTTCTTTTTCCCTTATTTTGTATTGCTGTATTGGTGGCAATTCTTCTGTCTTCCTAGTAACTGAACCGTACATTTGTCAGTACATTATTTACTATAACTTTACCCGTCGTTTTTAAAAAGAACAAAAAATCTACAGGTATGTAAGCAAACCTTAAAATAACACGTGCAACATTCGCTTATAATCGCATACTTCGAGTAGTCGCTCTTGTCATTTAGATTACTTGATGAATTCATTTTTATATCAATTATTATTAATATTGTAAATGAAGATATGAAATTAATTAAGTCAACCGTTCATGATGATTTCTTCCGTCTAATTATTATCACATCACTCGTATGCGGATTAGAGTTTTGTACAGCATCAGCATTTACTTTTATTCCACCAATGTTACTTAAGGCTGGAATATCAGAATCTTCAATGACATGGATCATGGGCTGTGGCCCATTATTAGGTTTTCTTCTTTGTCCAGGTATCGGTCATTCTAGTGATCATTGTCGATCTCCGCTTGGAAAACGACGTCCATTCATACTTGGATTTTGTTTAGCAATTATATTTTGTCTCATTTTAATTCCGCAAAGTGAAGCAATCGGTAAAAAAATCTTTTAAAAACGAAAAAGAAAATAAATTTCTTTTTTTCTCTTCATCGTTTGTTTTTTTTGCTTTCAGGTGAAATATTTCAAGCGCCTTCAATAGGCATCGGTTTACTAGTAGTTACGTGTATTCTATTTGACTTTGCTGCTCAAGCGTGCTTCAACCCGTGTGAATCTTTAATATATGATGTATGCAAAGGTACATCTCAAGAATCGTCATGCTTTTATGTATATTCATTTATGACATCATTTGGTAAATAGAAGATGAAATTAATTAATAAAAAAAAAAAAAACTAATTGAAAATAAAAATAGTCGAGTAAAATTTTTCATTTGATTATTCTTTTCAAAGGCGGATGTCTTGGGTATTTAATTACCGCAACTGATTGGACACAAACATTTCTTAGTAATTACATACAAGGACAAGAAAAGTCAACATTTATCGTAATTTTATTATTTTTTTCTATAACCCTTTGTTGTACACTAATATCAGCTAATGAAAAAGTTTCGACAATGAACGATTATTTGGATGGACAATTAAGATTAGATGATATTCATAATAATTGTAATTATTTATTTCCTATTGAAATTTTTAAAAGTATTTTTTCTTCAATATCAAAGTCAGTTAGAACTATAATTACAATGCCATTTGTTTTACGACGTTTAACATTAGCTGAATGCTGTTCATGGTTTGTTTCGATATGAAAAATTTTTGAAAACTTCTTTTTCTATACTATTGCATTTTTCTTCTGACGATATAATTAGGTCAGCAATAATGACATTTAATATATTTTTTACCGATTTCGTTGGCCAAACGATCTATATGGGTGATCCAAATGCCGATGAATTTTCTGAAGAACGTTTAAGATATGATCAAGGCATACGCGCCGGTTCATATGGTTTACTTTTGCATTGTGTTGTTGGTGCACTTTATGCACCGTTAATTAAACCGCTTATCAATCGATTCGGCGTTCATTTAACATTTTCATTTGGTATGCTTGTATTTGCATTATCTATGGTTGTTATTTATGTATCAAGAAGTATAATTATTGTTAACATTATGGCATCACTATCTGGTCTTGGCATGGCATCGTTAACATCAATACCTTATACACTTGTGATGGTGTATCATGCTAATAGAGAAGTAATTATGTTATTTTTCAATATTCAATTACTTTTTTCTTATCTATTTTCATATATAGATCTACTTTGTTGATAATCATAAAATTCAAACCTACGGCATAGGTACCATATTAGGTATCCTTGATAGTACATATTTTGCATCACAAATTCTTTCTTCATTGGTCATGGGTTATATTATGTTAATATTTAAATCGACTCTTTCATATATTGTCACAAGTTTTGTACTTGCTATTTGTTCCATTTGTTTTATAAATCGTATTGTGATAAATGGGCATCAACTAAACGGATTAATCCGAAATGGTAAATAGTACCTATTTGTTTGTTTTCTTTTGATATCTTGTAGCCAAACAAAAAAATGAGGTACATGATAGTTTAGACAAAGAATCTTTCTGAAATAAATTAGTTGGTGATACGCCAAAATCAAAAGGCGACTTTTGTCATGAATGCATAAGCTGTCTTCGGCATTCATAATCGTAGAGAACGTATAAAAATGAATGCGACGGCTGTCAAGATATGTTTTTATATCGTCAAGAAAAATAGACTAAAATTTTTTATTGATGATGATTGAAATCAACACGATATGTATACATATATATATATATATATATATATATATATATATATATATATATGATAATGATCGGCGATTCAATGTCACGTTTTCAGGTAGTCATGCGAGACAAGATACAGAATCCATAATTATATTGTATAGCAGACATTGCATTCATTAATCTCTTTATATTGATGTAAAGAAAAATATGCATTTACGATAAATTGGATTGGTAATTTCTATTGACTTCTACTACAACGAAGAACGTGCCGAGTAATATCCTAAATTCTTCTGAAAATATTTTGAATACTATAAAGTATAGAGCAATAATAATATTGTACAAAAATAATTTCATTTCTAAATACTTAGAATATCATATTAATATAGTACAGTCTGTGACAAGAGACGGAAACAATCTCTTTAAATCTAGAATAGTTATAATTGTGCCAAAAAAGTAAAAAAATTTAAAACGCTGTACATGCTTTCAGGAGAGAACTACGGTTGTTATGTAAATAAATCAGCTACATCCTTTTTTGTTTTCCACTTGAATCGATTCTTTGTTTTTGGAGATAGAGGCATCTAGCCTTGAGTTTTAATTGTAGAAATCAAAGTAATCATGAGCATCAGTAGCTATTGTACAACTACTCTTCCTTCAGAATGTGCCAATGAAAAACAAATTACTAAAATTCATTCAATACTACAGCAGAAGTTGATTATTCATTTTAAGATAGTATGACCTACAGTCAAAAACTATAAAATATAACTTGAGAAAATCGGTCATAATTATATCAAATTAATATTGTCACCACCAAGAATAGCTAATTGAAAGTGACGATTGTTCGTAGCGTATGCAAATTGAAGGATTCGTATTGTATGCCATGCATGAACAACTTCATAGCTACATCGGAAGGATGGATTTTATGTTTTTCTTCTTTTAAGCTGGAAAGAACTCGACAGCTTACATAGGAAAAAAAACTAATAATATTTTACTGATCCAAAAATTATTGTACAATATTCGATATCCTCTATATTCAAAAATAATAGTATATTGGACTTGCCTAGCAGATTAATTTGATCATATATAATTTATTTCTCCTTATATAACTAGCGAATCTGCATTCAATCCAGCCGAAAGGAAGAAAGAAAGGAATAAAAATCTACTCAAATGATGAGGTATTGCTTGAGAAATCACGTGCCAGAATGCTTTCTTTTGATTGCAGTCATGATCGAGATATTTAAGACGCTTGATGTAATTTTGTTACAGTTGAATTATTCAGCATATGAAATTGTCTTCGACGAGCATGCATTGACCTTCGTTTTTTGCTAATCATATATCGCCAATTTAATATGTAATACAAGACAAATATTTTCTGATCATGGAAATTTTTTCTAATTTAAAAATTTTAATCATCAATAACAACGATCGTATCATAAATGTAATAGTCTTGCAGTTTTCTAGTATGCTCAAATAAAATAGGCCATAAATATCCCATAGGTCAAATACCTCAGTACATACTATGCGTAGATTCTCTTTCAGCTTGCTGTCGTAAAGAAAGTGTTAATGTTAGCTGAATAGAGTCAATGTTCTTTGCATACAATGCACGGACTCCTATTACTAGATAAATAGACGAATTGATTTAGGTTACGATTAGAATGTTCTGATTATATATTTCTTATACTTGGGAACGGATCGTACACTCTAACAGTCTTTTGAGAACTATTCTTTTTGGAAAGCTTTTGTACCAAAAAATGTGTACGCATGGCGATTAATGAGATAGCTATTCAGGAAATGTCAAGCAAAAATAGATATCTTTTATTTATTTGTTTTACGACATTATAAACAACTTAAAAATAAAACGATAGAGTTAAATCGAGTTATCACAATTTAACGTATTTTGTGTGAAAACTTCTGGATGCTCGATGATCATCGAAATAGAAATAGGATGCAAAACGAACACATATCTCGTAGACTATTGGACAACTAGTGTACCCAATAAAGAAGTTTGAATAATTTATATCTTTAATCATTCTACACTTGGTTTTTTGCATGATAATATATTATTATAATGATTGAAATAATCACTAAACATTCATTATGATTTATTAAACAGTAGCAAAATAGTTTAAAAAACAGTTTGTTTTTTCTATATTCATAAATAATAAAAATCAATTGAAAATTCGTTGAAAAAAGACAGCAACATTATAATTCTGAAAACATTTTTCTCAGCTCCTCGTAGATATGTTTTGAATCGGCATGATTTTTATAAATATCAAGTGAACTTTTAATAGCACGAAAACTACTTTGTAAGTCACCTTGCTAATAAAGAAAAAGAACAAATCTATTATTTTCATATAAAAATAATTATCGTCTCCTACCTCATACATCGATTTACCATAATTATAATAAGGTTCAAACATATGTGGCGCAAGACTTTGAGCTGTTTGTAAATAGATTTGACCCTAGAAAGAAAAACGATAATTTCAAATTTATTTTATAAGAAGAATCTTCTCTATTACTATTTCATTATTATCTCTTTGTAATTCGACTAAACCTAAATTATTATAGGCTTCAGCATGATCATTATTGTGAACAAGTGCCAAACGAAAACATTGTATAGCAAGATTAATATCTGTTGTGTACTATAAAAAAATAAAAATAACGAAATAAAAAACAAACACAATCAAATCAATCTCATACTAATGCCATTTCACCGATATTATACCAAATTTCAGCACGTTCATCATCGGACGTAGCACACCCTAATGCTTTTAGAAAACAAGCAACAATCATATCATATTGTTGAGCATGAAAACAGCATAATGCTATATTTGTAAATATTGCTGATGTTGCTACACCCATTTGTAAAAGACGACGATAGAATTTTAATGATATTTCAGGTTGTTCATTATAGAAATGATTAGCAGCTATGCATGCTATAGCTTCAATATTTGTATTATCTAATTTAAGTACTTGTCGATAATACTCAATACTTTGTGTCATATCATTAAGTCCCTATGAGAAATGAATGAAAACAAAATATTTGTAGAAAGAAATTTCTCTAGAAACATCGTTAACAAACTTCATGGATGCGTGCAATTGCTTGAATTAAACATGGTTCAAAAGGAAATTTTTCTAATCCTTCTTGAAGTTTAGTTATTGATAATAATGGTTGATCAAGACGAAGATAGATTCTAGATAAATATAAATATGTATCAACCATAGGTTGTATTTCTAATGAAATCACATATTGTTTTTCACTATCACGAATCATATCTAAACTGAAAATTAAATATTTAGATATAAAACTAAATATATGTATTGATATTAATATACCGATGGTAGCATTTACCAAGTTGTGCCAACCACCACCAATCTTTATTTTGATATACTTCATTAGCATGTGTCGCTAATTGAAGAGCCTTTATATGGAAGAAGAAGAAGAAAAAACAACATAGCGAAAGCAAGCAACTTTTCTTGATTCACCTACCGCTCGAACATCATTGGCATGATAAAATAAATGTTCAAATAGTGATCGTGAGATCGCTTGATTTTGTGCATATTTAGGTAAATTAAGTCGACCCACTTGCAGAAATGGACCATCTGGAGTACTCAACATGGATGCCTAAGAAAGTCATTTGAATATTTTCATTTATTATTGAAATCGTTGATTCACGTGATAAAATCTTTTTAATAATAACTTACAGTTCCAATTCGTACAAAACGACCGGTTGCTGTTGTCACAGGTCTTGCTGTAGCAGCTGTACGAGCAGTTTTTAATGCATTTTCCATACTTTTACCACCTTGTGTTGATTGAGTATTTAATCGAAGCATACCAGTTATTGGCCGACCTGCCATCGTTGTTGGTCTCATTGCTGGACTGGGCCCTGACATGCCAGCATTAGTATTCGCTGTTGGTTGCCGCATAGATGTACCTGGCATTGGTGTTTGATGAAAAGCATTATCATCTAACATATCAGCAAGACCATCATCGGCTACTTCCGTTTCATCAACATAAAGTTGTTCAGTTAAAGCACGCATTTTGAGTAGCCATGCAACCTAGAATTCAAATTTATATTTATGTTCAAGATAACAAGCAAGATTATCGAATTTTTTCATGGAATCAAATTCTTACTTGATCATTTGGATTTTTTTCTAATAGAGTACTTGTTATTTCAACACATTGTTCAAATTTTCGACGACGATAATAACTCATCGCTTGGAATAATGGATCAATATCTCGCATGATCACTTTTTCTATTATTTCCAATCAATGATTAATTTATGTTAATTCATAATGAATTGTCAAAAATTATTCCATTACATAAATCATTCTGTCGTTGCCTAGGAAAACATATGTGGCGACAATCAACCAACAAACAAAATCCGATCATATCTTTAAATATTTATTTTACAAAAATTTACCAAAGAAAACCTAAAATAAAAGCTCATCAAATATTATAAACAAATTTCAATAATTTACGATGATGATGTGGTCTCAATTTCTATTGGTTAATTTCTAATCGATACTCATATTGTACAATCATTCAACCATATATATCAAATAAATCTTTAATATTTTCAATAATGTTACCTTGGGAATTTAATATTTTATTAGTTTCTGTAATTTTACTGCTGAAAAAGATATATGCAAATGAATTAACATTTGAATTGCCTGATAATGCTAAAGAATGTTTTCATGACAATCTCAAAATTGGTTCACATTTTACATTAGAATTTCAAGTTTGTTCACAAATATTTATTATTGAAGTTGTTTTTAAAATGATATGAATATTCATGACTTTGTAGGTTATAACAGGCGGTAATTATGATGTAGATTTAGAACTGAAAAGTCCAACCGGTAAAATTTTATATAGAGAAACAAAAAGGCAATATGATCAAATTGAAAAAACAGCTGAAGAAGCGGGCGTTTATCAATTTTGTTTTAGTAATGAATTTTCAACATTTACTCATAAAACTATTTACATAGGTTTGCATACGAAAACAAAAACTAAGAATTAATAAACAATTTCATGATTTTCCTATTTTTAAACAGATTGGAAAGTTGATGGAGATCCTGAACATGAAATTACACAACCAGGACCACGAGTTGCTGAAAGTGCATTAACAATGGTATGAGTTTCTATGAAATATCTTCATTGACAAAAACAAAATATTTATTCTAGATTGAAAGAAACGTAGAAAGAATCCATGAAAATCTTGAAAAATCTATTGATTATCAAACGCATCATCGTCTTCGTGAAGCCACAGGTCGTGCACGTGCTGAAGACTTAAATCAACGTGTACAAGATTGGTCATTAGGACAATTTATGTTAATTATATTTGTAGCTATTGGTACAGTTTTATTACTTCGCTCATTTTTCTCTGACCGAAAGACATCTAATATGACATGGAATCGGTAATTAGTTAAGTTTTTCTGACGAAAGAACAACAACACAAAATTGATAATAATTATTTTCTACAAAAGTAAATCATTCTATTGTTATTGTCAGTTTTCTTTTTATTTCTCATTATAATGTATAGTCGAATTTATTTCTCATAGGTTTTGTTCCAGCATTTTTTGTTTGTTTCAAGTAAATTTGTTTTTGTCTTTTATAGCAACTAGATGAGTTACAAAAAATAAAAGATCATCTATGTTTGTCTTGTTCAAATTTGTTTTTTTGTTTTGTTTCACTATTGCTGTTGTTGTTATTATTTTAAACGTTGTATAAGAATAAAAACAAATCAATTCGTTTCCAATAATACCTTGACATTAAAGAACGATGAAGGTTCATCTTTTTCTTTACAAGCATGGCATCTTCCTTTTTTTTTGGAGGTTTTCGTATGGATCGTACCTGACACTTGACATACATTTGTCTTTCCTGTTCTACTCTTTTTTAAATGATGACATTTTTTTTCTTTCTCCATCGAGCGGATGAGAACGGTTGAACTTCTTTTTCCGTATAATTATGTTAAGCGACACACGAACATTATGTGTGTGCACACTACAAACTTATAAGAAAGAACAACGCCGACGTCAACAAAAAAAGGGAACGAAGGAGATCAGCTTTTATTCACATTTTGTTTTCTTCTTTTTCTATCAGTTGGTGATAGCTATTCGTACTATAAGTAGCATTGAAAATTCAATGCAATGAGGTGAGACAAACGAAAAAGACAAGTTGATAGATTGGTTTATTATATTTACTGTAAAGGATTCTTTTTTTCTATAGAGCTTACAATATTCTTCAAGAATCAATACAATGGTGAATATAATTACTTGGTTAGTGAGGTTTTTCTTGCATTCTCTAGTTCTTATTCAAAGGATCATATGAAAAAGAAAATTTTCTAAGTTTAATAAATTGTGAAGGATCAATAAAAAGGAATTAGTATACCTATGTTTTCTTTATGATGGTCACGTTCATGATTTATCTTTGTAATCGGTGGAATAGAATAAAAGAGATGCTTGTTTCATATTACAATTTCTTTGCATAATAACCGATTCGATATCGAAGTTTTTTTTTTCTGTGATAACAAATATTGATTTGCTTTATTTTTAAAATCGAATCATTTGTTTTCTTTTTAAGACTTTTTATTCTAAAGAAATAAATTAGTTTTGATATGCGGATAACTGTCAAGCATAATATTGACTTTTACTTTTGATCAAAGCCTTATAGTAAAAAGTTGAAAAAAAAAGTCAAATGGTAGCATAGAAAGAGGAGCCAAAGAAAAAAAAAGAAAGAAAATTTCACAAGACAAATCTGCCGTGCTCCTTTCACAATTCTCTTTCGTCATCATCTCTACTACACTTTCTTCAGTTTGTTAAGCATAGTCGATGCATCGAGCGAGCGAAACGGAAAAATACGAGAAGAAGAAAAAAAAATACTGTTCTTACTGATGTGCTAGCTACAACGTTAGCTATAGAGCATTTCTTCAATGAATTTTGCACGCGCACTTGCTTATTTGTTTTTGTCTCTCGTTCCGATTTCTTCAACTATTTGTAACATGACATATATATATATAGATTCTCATCAAATACTTCACGTTATATTATATATATGTAATGACGTTCAACAGCAAGTAAGATTAAAATATTAATAGAGCTAATAATTCTCCATATTATTATGTGTTTTTCCACACATTTGTCTATAAGAGAAACAAAAAGCATATCTTTGTATGACCTAGACTTTAATATTGACAAACAATGCACGGATCTTTAATCGATTCTCATCATCGGTTGTCATTGACTAGTAGTGCGCCAGGTGTATTATTACCGTCATCATCTGTACATACACTTACAGATAATGAACAAACAAAATCCTTATCAAAGATTAATAACTCATTTGATTCGTTATCAACGATGCATTTAAAAAAGACAACTGTACATATTGATCATGCCGCCGAAACTACCGCCGAAACAGACGCTGAAGCATCCATAAGTCATTCAACTAATTTCTTTCGTTGGACACCTGGCTATAGACATGTTATGTTAACGTTTGGTACAATATGTCTATTTGCTTTTATGACCGGTGTCGAATATGCTGTTATTCTTCCAACAGTATATGATTATGTCAGAAAACTGACAAATGCAAATATATATGTTGGCCTAATACTTTCGTCTTATAGTATATCGGGTTCTATCACTGGAATTATTATGGGGAAAATCTCCGATATGACTGGAAAAGTTAAATTTCTTATATTGATATCAGCTGTATTTGAAATCAGTGGAAATATACTCTATTTCGTTGCTAATAATATTCATATAGTTCTCTTGGGACGATTAATTGCTGGTGTAGGAATGGGTGCCGTACCACCTGTAAGTTGTTTAATAATGTCTGTAATATCCTGAACAATAAATAAACCTAAATTAGATTCTTGCTGATGTTGCTCATCGTACAACCGAAGGTGAACGAACCAAAGCGATTTCAGTTATTCTTGGATGTCGACAACTTGGTAAAATACTTAATTTTCTCGTTGTCTTTTTTTTTTACTAATAATTAGTTTTTTTTTCTATAGAAGCCCGTTGAAATGATGTTTAGTTTCATAAAAATATTTTCTTTCTTTTTCTAGGCTTATTAATTGGTCCATGTTTTACACTTCTTGTTCGCTTGATGAATTTTAGAATCGGTTAGATTCGATAGATGTATTTTGAATTAAAATATTCAATTTTCTTTTCCTATTATTAGGTTCTGTTCATGTTCATAATTTAAATGGTCCTGGATTTTTAATGGCTACAATTTGGTTAATTCTCGTAGTAGTTTGTTGGCTTTGCTATCATGATCGATCGCCAGTAACAACAACAAAAACAGACATATCATCATGTAACAAAAATGTGACAGATGATTCTTTTACAGAGAAATATGCGAAATCAGATCATGCAATACAACGAGAAGGTCAATGTGTATCATTTAAACTCTATTGTAATCAATATATACGTATTGAAATGTTTGTTTTATTTCTTGCAACATTTATAACTTATTTTAATCAAACAGCATTAGAAACAATAGTAGCAGCGTTCACAGAAAAAAACTTCTATTGGACAACTGTACATACATCAATTCTATTTGCATTTGCTGGTCTAGAAATCATCATTGTTTATATATCGCTTGTAAAAATATTTTCAAAACGTGTTGAAGATCGAGTATTACTTATATTTGGTTTTCTATCGTTAACATTAGCTTGCATGCTTGGAACATTCTTTACTATAGCATCAAATTCGTTTGGTTGGTTTACTCCGTCGAGTGCCAATGCTGTGGATAAGCGTTTACTGGCATTGTTTATTGTCTTTGTTGTTCTCGATTTACTTGCACTACCATTTATCGCAGCTACTAGTGTATCCCTTTTTACTAAGTTAACAATCAAAGAATTACAAGGATTTTCACAAGGTTTACAACGATTTACTATGGGAACTGGAACTATTGGTAAGACAGATGTATACTTATTGAAAGCAAAAATTTAGAAGCATTTATGTTTGATTTTTTTCTTTCATGTCTATAGTTGGCCCGTTATTTGCATCCTTATTACTCAATCGCCTTCATATAATGATGACAGCGATGCTGGTCTTAACCTTATTAACTTTAGTCGCAATTTTAATTGTTATCAAACGTTTACGTCCATCTTTACAAAAGGTTGTCTCAAATGAAATCAAAGACGCGAATAATAATATTTCATCTCTTGAATCTGATGTTAACGAACAGAAATCAGCATTATTATCGAAGAATTGTTATGTTACATTAGTGCAACATGATGATAACTGCGCAGCTAATTCGTCAACTAAAGATTTATCTAATAGCAATACTCATTCTCGTAGTGATAGCCAAAGTCAATCTCAATTAATTGACAACAGTTCAATAAACGCTCTTTGCCAGTCAGGTGAACAAATCCACGCATTAAAAAATGCGTAATATAAAAACAATATGAAAGATTTCTTTTAATCTAGTCACTATTAAATGCAACTGGATAGTTTTGTTTTTCTTTTACTCTTAAATTTTTTTTCTTGTTATCATATTTAGTGACGTGTAAGATTGATCAAATATCGTAATACTCATTCGTTAATCGTATAATTTATTTGGATGGAAACGGCAACACTAGCATAAATTAAAAACAAACACACAAACAAACAAACTCCAATCGTTACAACTTATTGCGTATTTTAATTTTATATGTAACCTGTGGGTTTTATTTTTTATTGTAATCCTAGTTGGGATTTTATTTTGTTGATATAGAAAAGGTTCTTTTATGAAATGAAGAACTTGAAACAAATGCAAATAAATGTTTCTTTGACTTTCTCTATAAAAAGAAATATCTTAATTTAATAATAGTTCATTAAATCCATCTATTTTACAGATTGTACTAATACGGTTCCTGTTTTCTTTTTGCTTTAACAAAATGATAGACAATAATAAAGCAGCTCTAGCATAGTGTAAGCTTACCAAAGTTAGTATAGGCCGGAATTTTGTTTTTGAAGTTTTGCTAATTGGAGACCTATTCATAAGATTCTAATAATACGACACCAGAAATTGTGACGAACAAAGAAATATACATGAAATTATGAAATGTGTGACTATCGTTAATTGTACATTTTCAGCATTTTGAAGTATACATATATATTAGACTATATTTTTAGCATCTTGGAGCGGAAATGATAGTATGTGCTCTAGACATGTCACTACAGTCTATATGATATTTTTAAAAGTCAACGTGACCTAACGGATAAAAATACTCAGGATATTTTATTACATTAATGTAACTGCTAGGGCAACTAATGCGTTTTTGCCAATCCGTATAGCTTGGAGGATGTTCAGCATCAATTTTTTATGTAATTAATAATAACTAGATGGCATTCAAGTTTCACTCGAATACGAAATGCGGTGCGAAGCTCGAATCGGATCTTCACGAAAAATCTACGATGCAGAGAAATTTTGAATACTTTTTATGTCGACATTATGAAATGCATCACTGAGGAAACTCTATTATTACTTAGTGATACATTCTGAAGGATCGATTTCGATTGATCGATTAATTATCTCCATGATTCATTATCTTAGATCAGCTGTAAATGAATAGACTATAGTGGCTATCATATGTTCGTGACGTCACTTTA